>LGRX02001637.1:0-35400 GCA_001247695.2 Cymbomonas tetramitiformis | reverse complement strand
GCCGCTGCTCACCCTTTGGCCGCCGATTCGCAACCGCAGATGAAGCAGCATAAGGCACAGCGCCGGGGAGAGCGCTGCACGCGCCACGCGCCTGATTCGGCGCGGAGCGGAGCAGCCTCCCCGCACCCTTTGTCCCTGGGTCCTATGGTCCTTGCGTGCACACTATGCACCTATCTACCGTACGCGCACCCTCGCGCATCCCTCCCCACCCACGACCTCCAGCGCCGCTGCTCACCCTTTGGCCGCTGATTCGCAACCGCAGATGAAGCAGGATAAGGCACAGCGCCGGGGAGAGCGCGGCACGCGCCACGCGCCTGATTCGGCGCGGAGCGGAGCAGCCTCCCCGCACCCTTTGTCCCTGGGTCCTATGGTCCTTGCGAGCACACTATGCACCTATCTACCGTACGCGCACCCTCGCGCATCGCTCCCCACCCACGACCTGCAGCGCCGCTGCTCACCCTTTGGCCGCTGATTCGCAACCGCAGATGAAGCAGGATAAGGCACAGCGCCGGGGAGCGCGCCGCACGCGCCACGCGCCTGATTCGGCGCGGAGCGGAGCAGCCTCCCCGCACCCTTTGCCCCTGGGTCCTATGGTCCTTGCGTGCACACTATGCACCTATCTACCGTACGCGCACCCTCGCGCATCCCTCCCCACCCACGACCTGCAGCGCCGCTGCTCACCCTTTGGCCGCTGATTCGCAACCGCAGATGAAGCAGGATAAGGCACAGCGCCGGGGAGAGCGCGGCACGCGCCACGCGCCTGGTTCGGCGCGGAGCGGAGCAGCCTCCCCGCACCCTTTGTCCCTGGGTCCTATGGTCCTTGCGAGCACACTATGCACCTATCTACCGTACGCGCACCCTCGCGCATCCCTCCCTACCCACGACCTGCAGCGCCGCTGCTCACCCTTTGGCCGCTGATTCGCAACCGCAGATGAAGCAGGATAAGGCACAGCGCCGGGGAGAGCGCCGCACGCGCCACGCGCCTGATTCGGCGCGGAGCGGAGCGGCCTCCCCGCACCCTTTGTCCCTGGGTCCTATGTTCCTTGCGTGCACCCTATGCACCTTTCTACAAAGAAATACACTAAGATATATGCCGGGGAAAAAAAACAATCCCACCCATGACTCGCTGTCCACCCTTTGGCCGCTGATTCGCAACCGCAGATGAACAGTCGCCCGACAAGCTGCTGACCAGGCACCCGCGGAGTGGCGGCTGCGTTCACTAGATGAAGGGCGGGCGGGCGGGATCCCGTACGGGAAGGGAGGGGAAGGAAAAGTTCACGGTCTTACCGGGTTTTCCTCGACCACTCCTCCAGCGACCGGGGGGAGGCCGCCTCCCTGCACGGTTGCAGCTTCGGAGGCCTGCGCACCAGTTCACGAAAGCATGTTTGAATCCACTGCGGAAACCATGGGATATTCCCACAGCAGTGGCATCCCACAGCGTGCATGCCGGAAAACAGGGGAGTCCGCATACCCGAATGAATACGCACAGCCGGTGACTTTTCCTAAGCACGTGATTCCGCACCAGGGCGCAGTCACCGGCTGTGTGTATCCACATATTCGCTGACCACCTATTTACGCAGAAACTTTCAGAAACTTTCACCTGGCCTGCCTCGCTGCCAACCGTGGCCGTCCTTGCCCGTTTAGGTGCACCTTGTTCAGCAGCGCTCGTTGCTCCTGTTCGGGTACTCTCCATTCTTAAGTAAAATAATTAAAAGTAAACTACCTGTTCTGCATACATTGCAACAGAACTGCTTTCTGTCACCCGCGTGATTCAAGAAAAAAGTAAAACTACTTACCAGCCATTTTCTTTCTCGACCTTCTGCTACTTAAATTAAATAAACAAAAAAATAAACTGTTACAGTTTAACTTTTTTGAAAACTTCAACTTCAAGAACCTAACTTGGTTTCTTGGCTACGTTACCTCTATCTCTTACCAGCTATGGTGCGCGTGGCCACTAAAATCGGCTACCTTTCGGCTCCCTACTGGTTTAGCCGAGACAGGTATCATACGATCTGTATGTGACGCATCCCACCTATCTACTGAACGATGATGTATACCCCTGCCTGCGTTCATACCTGGCCGCCATTCGCCAGTCGCTCCACTCCCGTCAATTCTACCTTGGCCACAGACCAGAGAATTGCACATCTACCATTCAGGATCCTCGTTTACCACGGTTTACCAGCTCCGTCTCTATATTTATACTACATTGCGAAGTTTTATATCCATTTACCATTAGGCCACGACCATTTACCATTCCAGATCCTCGTTTACCACGCTCCGTTCTGAAATTACCAGGCTTTTACCATGCTTCAACCTATGTTACCGCAAATTACCAATGATTTACCGTCAGTTATTTTTTTTATATAAATATTTTAACGTTTACCACCTGATTACCACCCCACATAGGGGCTTACCGCCGTTTACCACCAGTTTACCACATTTTAACACCAGTTTACCACATTCTACCACGATTCCTTCTCAGTGTGATGCCCTACATTCTGGGAAAACCAGAAGACGCGTCTTCTGAATGTCTTCTGAACGTCTTCTGAATGTCTTCTGGAACGTCTTCTGGGTCCAGAAGACATCCAGAAGACGCCCAGAAGACGTCTTCGGCGCGACTTCTAATGTCTACCATCTTCTGGTTTCCAGAAGACGGTCAGAAGATCTTCCGGGAAGACGTCCAGAAGTTATCTTCTAGACGTCTTCTGTATATCTTCTGGATCCCGGAAGACGTCTTCTTGATATCTTTTAGGCGTCTTCTGTACATCTTCCCGGAAGATCTTCTGGATGTCTTCTGAAACTCAGAAGATGGTAGACATTAGAAGACGCGTAGAAGACGTCTTCTAGATGTCTTCTGGAACCCAGAAGACGTCTAGAAGACGTCTTCCGGAATTCAGAAGATGTACAGAAGTCATGCGGAAGACGTTCAAAAGATATCTTCTGAATGCCTTCTGCATGTCTAATAAATTTCAACATTCGTATACGCATTCGCGAGGAATGTTTTTAATATTTTTAAATAAGCTTGCAAGAAGGATGAGTGCAAACAAGATGTATGGCATAATACACTTCTCGCCATCCTTAACAAACATATTCTCAATGTTTGATACACGACAAGAGATGATTTATTTGTGTGGAATGCTAAGATGCTTTGGAGACTAAAATTGCTTTAACAATATTACTTTTCAATCAAGAACCTAATCATAAGGAGGGCCACACATATTATTATCCTAACTAGCTAAGTGTCTAGAACTACTTCACATTCATGTTCTAAACAACTAGTCTAATTACCTAGAAACGATGTTCATCTAACATGCACACATGGCATAGGTCTTGGACCACGCAAAAACATGGGTTTTCCACTCGCTCGTTTTTAACCGATCTGAAAAACAACGCACACCAAAATACCAACACTTAGTAGAGTGAAAACACACAATGAATACAAGCACAAATTCCTAGGAAGGGTAAGGTAAGTACCTTTACTCTTCTAGTTGTGGGCGATGGGCTGAAAATGCGCTTTTCCCACTTGCTCATTTTCAGCCAATCTGAAAAACAAAGCGCAACTCAAAACCAAAGGTTAGTAAAGCGGAAAAACACAACGCATAAAGGCAGTATTTTTTAGGTGTGACACTAGGGGATGATAGAGCAAATACCTTTACTTGTGGTGTTGAGGTTGGGCTGAAAATTTACCTTTTGGACTAGGTCATTTTCAGCCGATCTGAAAAACAAAGCGCAACGCAAAACCAAAGGTTAGTAAAGCGCAAAAATAGTACGAGACGAAATACAAGATTACCGAAGGAAAACAAAAAGGCCTAGTGGTGTGAGTTGGAATCGAACCAACATCATCTCGTCCAAAGGACGAGCGAGAACACATGTCTCGTTCACACCTCAATTAGACGCTAAGCACGCCGAAGTGCGCGTAAAAAAACCAAGGCACGAAAAGCACCCGCAATCACTATTGAAGTATTGCGTTGTGCAACGTTTTTCCGTTAGACGAACTATTTTAAAAGGACCACTTCACCCAGCAGCAGTCCGCGGAAAACGAGGCTGCGGTGGAATTGAGTTGGATGCAGGTGTAAAAGTGGTAGATGCAAATTTCACTTCAACGTTAAATAAAATTCAAACTCGAACGGTCATGTCGATGTGCGGTGCGGTGCTCGTGCTCACTCCCCTGCGCTGCGCTGGGCCTGACGATGCGATGCGATGCGATGCGATGCTACTAATGCTAGCTGACGATGACGCCTGACCACGACCGCGACCACACGCCAGCGCCACACCAGCGCAGCGCAGCGCTGGCAGATTTTCCGGGTTTGCTATCCGCGGTATCGTGCAGTCATCACGTCTCACGCGACTCACTGCGCGCGTGATCGACTGTTCGACCGTTGCTAGGAGGGATGGTGCTCTAAAACAAGAGCAGTTTCTTCTACCAAATTCGTCGGCCCTTTTAACTTAGTAACTTGGTACGTTTGCCCCTCTCCCGAACAAACCACTTGTTTTTTTGCACTTCTACCTACACCACACAATTATGCCCAGTATTGTGCACCTTATATGTTTTTTTTGTTTTTTCGCGATTTTTAAAGCTTTTTTCAAAAAAAAAACAAAAAGACATACGGAAGACACCCCAGATATCTTCTGTGCATCTTGTTACCCTCCAGAGATGTCTTTGAGGAAGACATGTCTTCTGGAAATCTGCAACTTGTAGAAGTTCCACCAAGTTCTAGCCGCTAGGTAGACATTAGAAGACGCGTAGAAGATCGTCAAAAAAATGAGGAAGACGCCCCTAAGAGGGGTGTTAAGACGTTCGGTGGAACTTCTACAAGTTGCAGATTTCCAGAAGACATGTCTTCCTCAAAGACATCTCTAAGACAACCGGAAGATGTACAGAAGATATCTGGGGTATCTTCCGCAAACACAGTCAAGAAGACGTCCGGAAGATGTCAAAAAAATGTCTTCCGCGTGTCTTCTGTGTGTCTTCCGCGCGTCTTCCGCGCGTCTTTCGCACCTCTTCTGGGTTCAGGAAGACATATATTCCCCGAAGATGTCCGGAAGATGTACAGAAGGTATCTGGGGTATCTTCCGCAAGCACAATCAAGAAGACGTCCGGAAGATGTCGGGAAATGTCTTCCACGTGTCTTCTGAGTGACTTCTGAACGTCTTCTGAGTGTTTGTCTTCAGCATGCCCTCCGCACTACCTTGGCCAAGTGTCCTTTGTATAGGAGATAGAATGGCAAGTAAACGTGCCGCGCATCTCCAAAAGGGGGAAGCGCCCCCAAAGACCAAAATGTCGTCCTTCAAACGAGCGATGCTCACTAAACCCCCCCCCGAATCCGCGGCGGAGGTCTTCCGTCAATCCAAGCCGGAGGTCTTGAAGGGGAAGATGGCAACGGTGCACGATTGGTTGTCTACGGTGTCGCCATCCCGCGAGCTGGACCATGAGATGACGGCATGGCTCGGGGAATCCGTCTACATTCATGAGCATTCCCCTGCAACAAGGTGCTTGCTTGTCTCCATAACCCACATGCATCTATCATGCACATTTATGCAGTTTGGAATGCATACAACCGAAGATGTGTGGAGCATCTTCTGCGCAACTTCCGGACGTCTTCCATGTGTCTTCTATGAATTCACCATCACAATGTTTTCGCGGGGCTGAAGATCATGAGGACGCGGTTCGTATTTGCGTGCCGCGTCAAAGCAACCGGCCACCTTTCGGCTTAGCCGAGCCTACTAATGTGCTTTTCTCGGTTCAAGAGTTTTTTTGGCTATGTGCAAGAAATTTCAGACTTGCATGAACCGGGCTTTAAGGAGCATACGTGGGAGGACATTTTCTCCGATCCATTGGACTTGGCCGATGATCCGGGCACGGTGCACTTTCGACAACATAAGTGGCTGCTTGAGCCTCCCATTGGCGTCAACCTCCAAGGAATGGTGTTGAAGATACGGGATGCAATCGCATCGGGCGAACCATATCATCGTCCTCCGGAGCTTGTGAGTGATGGGGATAGGCGGATGAATCCGCAAAGGCTTTCACCTTCACCTCCGGCCCCGATGGATGAAGTTGTGGACATGACCTATACCGAAGTCCATGAGCCCGAGGACCCTCCCCCGGAGATGCCAACACGAAGGTGCGAACCGGTTGCCACGGCATGCCCGTATCTCCATGAAAGATGTATGCCTGCACGCTCCATCGGAAGTCGTTCCGAAGACGTTCCGAGCGTCTTCTGCGCATCTTCCGGGCTCATGGACTTCGGTAAATCTAACGTAGAGCAAAATGACAATAGCAGAATCTGAAATCAAGCATTCCAAAACTGAAATCTGAAATCCACCGTAGAGCAAAATCAGCCAAAACTGAAAATCGGAAATCTAATGTGGAGCAAAATGACACATATAAAAATCTGAAATTGGTTTGTAAAATCTGAAATCAAGCATTCAAAAAAACTGAAACCTGAAATCTAACGTAGAGCAAAATCAGCCAAAATTGAAATTTGGAAAATCTAACATAGAGCAAAATGACAAATGCAAAAGTCTGAAATGGAGCATTCCAAAAACTGAAAACTGACATCCAACATAGAGCCAAATTAGCCAAAATTGAAAATCGGAAATCTAACGTAGAGCAAAATGACAAATGTAAAAAAATCTGAAATCAAGCATTCCAAAAACTGAAATCAGAAAACTAACGTAGATCAAAATTAGCTGAGATTGAAAATTTGGAAATCTAACGTAGAGCAAAATGACATATGTAAAATTGCACTTTCGCATTTTCCCTTCAATTTCAACAAATGCAACAATCTTGATTATTGCTAATTAATTACAAATGGTCATCACAAATCACAATGGTCAAATGGGGGCAAGGCCATAAGAAGATGTTGCGTCCGAACGGCACGAACACCGGACCGAAGACGCTCAAGTGTCACGAAGGCGTTGAAAATGCTACAAGCGGGCATCATGAGCGTGCTAGCGTCTTGGGATAGAGACGAGGGCTACTCGAAAAACATGCTTGAAGACTTGATCGGGCAGTTGACGGTCATAACGAGAGAGCTCACTTCGGAGCTTGTAGACTGTAAGGTACGGAAGACATCTTGAAGACATCCCGAATACGTTCCGAGTACATTCCAAACGTCTTCCTTAATTACCTTTTATTTGGTGATTTTGCAGGATGTTCCTAAGCTTCAAAATCTGGTGGATGAGTTCTTCAAGTCACTCGAGTGCGATGGCTCACCTGACCGGCTGGTCATCAACGCGCATTTGCTTTCCCACTTCCCCGACCAACTCCTCATGTATGGTCCAATACGGGGGACATGGATGTACGTGTTCGAATCATTCAACGGGAAGATTCGAAGGTGGGTGAAGAACAATGCATATCCGGTTCAGAGTGTTATGCAAGGCTTCGGGCGGTACCGGATGGTACATGTGGTGCGAGGGTTAATCTTGGTACTTCGTCGCCGGCGGGAGGCAACCACCAATCCCACCCGGCCACCCGTGCTCCGGTTCTTGACCACCGCACCGTTGAGGGCGCCGAACACCGTGGTTTTGGGAACACAAGGCAAGCGCCATGTACTCTCCCGCGCTGAAACGAAAGCGCTGGAGCTGTGGATGCATGGCAACGTGCCCCAATACCGCAAGTTGAAGGCAAAATTCGACGACTACGTCACCTACCGCAAGAGGTAAGTAAGAAATGAAACCCATAAGGTGCCTGGAAGACGTTTCATATATCTTCTAGGCATCTTCCACACGTCTTTGGTAAATACATGTCCTGACACTGTGCACGTATACATTCGCAGGGAAAACCATATGGTTCGGAGACATATTGGCGCACATGCCGGAGGGTCTCGCCTGATGGATGTGCCGTTGCATATGCACGGTAGCGACCCCAACCAAGGTCTGGATGGCTGGGGAGACCATTCACGGAGAATGAAGCGGCACTCGTCGAAGGGCCTCCTCGCGTGTGTCAATCTTCCGGCTCGGTCGTGGTTCGAGGAGTTTGCTATCGCACGGCAGCTCAGGACAAGACGAAGAAAACTTGTCAACGTTACTTCCGAGCCTTTTTCTCTGGAGAAACATCAAAGGCCCGAGGAAATCGAGACTGACCGGTGCGTCCGTGCATTACGTTTTGGTGAATGTGCGCAGAATATGTACCGAATGTCTTCTGCGTGTCTTCTCGACGTCTTCGGGGATTCTTACTATAGAGTATTGTGGCTCCAACTCGCAGGTACGCCATGGTAGATAGCATCTACAAGGTCGACTTGGCCGCGAAAGAGTACATTCTTGTGAAGGGAAAGTGGTTCCCTGAATTCAACCAAGCGACGACAAAACGGTTTGCCAAGCTAAACTCGAAGTACGGGCCGGACAATGCCGCAAAGGTGGTGTACACATACGACCCGGATGATCCCGAGACACCTTGGGACACTACTGATCCATTTATCCTGGCGGCTCAAATTGAGCACCAAGTTGTAATCAAGAAACATCCTGTGATGAAGACGGCGGTGGTATTTGATTTAAAGGCTGACTTTTTCGAGTGCATCGACGATGATGGTTCACGACCGAAAGGTGCAAGACGCAAGCAAGAGGCGATCATGATAATACGCCGGGCATCGTACTTCGTGGTCTGTATGTTGAATAGATGCAATCGTACATGTATGTGTAGATAGACCTATCAATTAACTTAGCCGTATATTATGTATCATAGTAACAGAGCATGATGACAACCCTGAAGTTGTTAGGAAGATACCTGGAATGTCTTCCGCATGTCTTCCGTGCGCCTTCTGAATGTCTTCTGTGATTACGCGACTAGTGTACGTGTGGTATGAAGTAGCTATGTGGCCAAATTGCATAATCATCACATATGTGTCGATAACACATGTCAGAATGTATTCTGGCCCAGAAGACATTCGGAACGTCTTCCGGGTATCTTCCGGGAAGACTGCCCTTTGCATGTCTTCCGGGAAGATGTCTTCCGAAATCCGGAAGACATTCCGCACATCTTCGGCACGTCTTCCCCGAAGAGTGTCTTCTGGTTTCCAGAAGACGTTCCACTCAGAAGACGTCTTCTGGAAACCAGAAGACATCATTTCTACGAAGACGTCTATAAGACGTTCAGAAGACGTCTTCTAGACGTCTTCTGATTTTCCCAGAATGTAGGGGCAAGGCGCGGCATTGGCATCGGGACTGCCCGAACGGGGGCCGGACCGGGCTCTCGGCCTATGCTTTCGCTGAGGAGGCCGAGAACTCAGTGTTGGCCGCAAAATTTCAACATGCCATCGACCACGACGACGCCGAGGAGTTCGACGCCCTTTGCATGCTCGCGGGCGGGAAGCCGGACATCTTCGCCGACCTCTCCGCGTGCTCGTTCTGCGAGGAGGACGGTGAGGCCCTCGTGTCCGCCGTCACCGAGTTCTCCGAGTTGGCGCGCGCGGCTGGGGATTCGACATTCATGGCTACTGCCCCGTGGTTCGGTACTATCTCAAGTACCGAAGCTTATCATCATGTAGGCCATGCTATCAGGTTATATGGTCTAAATGGCATCGTAGAAAAATCATTTAGGACCCATTTGATGTATTGTTTATGGTGGTTTCAACGACAACCGCCACTTTGCATGTGTAAACATGCCATGCTTTCGAGGGGTGCAATGCCTGAAAATTAATTGTTTTGCTCGGTACTATCTCAAGTACCGAACACGCGGAGGCCCATTAGGCTTAGTAGGCGGTCATCCCAAGTCTTATACATCGGCATGTTTCTTCATTGGGACCTAATCTAAATGTTTGTTGCACATTATGCCACTAGAAGGTCAGCATGGCCTCCGCACCTACGCGTGTTAGCTCCACCCATGGGGAAATTCGAATTTCCCCCAAATTTCACGCTTGATTTTTTGGTAAACGGCCGTATGCCATCGTGCACAATGATCTGAAATCTCAATATATAGTGCACTTCAAGGTCTCCAAAAATCGATATGTATGTATGCTTGAATATTCTATATGTGGGCAGCCTATATTCGTATCCTCTTGACCTCGCCGTACGATTCTCGCATCCCCACCGTGGCTTCCTTTAAAAACAAAATACACCCTCCAAGTGCAAACTCGAACCCAAACTCAAACGCTTGTAACTCCCTCAATTTTGAGAGTTGTCTGAGCTATAATCAAGTAATATATCATGATTATATGTCACACATGACATTTGAAAGATCACAGGGCATCTACATTACTCTCGTATGTTTTTTTGGCACGGCATAGCGTTTTCCCGACATAATCAGGGTGCCCCCGACAAAAAAAAAAAATGAAAAAATTGAAAATCAGATTGGCGCTCACAAATAACGGTAAAAACCCATCATAGGACTCCATTTAGTTCATATGTAACACTCGGCATGCGGAACATGTCCACATAATGCGAATGTTCGCTATGCGTACGTACCGCAGTACACAGTCAACCAGTCCCTGGCACCCTCCGAACCTCACAGATACACCTAGGACATCGCTCCTGATGCGTGCAATGCTCGTCGTAGTCTATAATATCATTACGAAACACATCAAAGCGATACACGACGCTAAGTCACCCATAGGGACGATCGCTCGCATACTAGTTGTGTACGCGTACTAATGATGTGTCTGCTAGGCTCTGGCACCCTCCGAACCTCAAACATGCACCTAGGACATCGCTTCCCATGCGTTTGATGTTTGTCGTAGTCTATAATATCACTATGAAACGCATCAGAACGATACACGACGCTTGGTCACCCATATGGGCGATCGCTCGCATACTAGTTATGTATGCGTACTAATGCTTTGTCTGCTAGGCTCTGGCGCCCCCCGAACCTCAAACATGCACCTAGGACATCGCTTCCCATGCGTTTGATGGTTGTCGTAGTCTATAATATCATTATGAAACACATCAAAGCGATATACGACGCTTGGTCACCCATACGGACGATCGCTCGCATACTAGTTGTGTATGCGTACTAATGCTCTGTTTGCTAGGCTCTGGTACCCTCCGGACCTCAAACATGAATCTAGGGCATCACTTCCGATGCGTTTGACGTTTGTCGTAGTCTATAATATCATTGTGAAACACGTCAAAGCGATATATGATGTCAGGTCACCCGTAGGGACGCTCGCTCGCATACTAGTTGTGTACGCGTAGTGTTGATGTTGCTCTGTCTGCTAGGCTCTGACACCCTCCGAACCTCAAACATGCACCTAGGACATCGCTTCCGATACGTTTGATGTTTGTCGTAGTCTATAATAGCATTACGAAACACGCTAGAGCGATATACGACGCTAGGTCACCCATAGGGACGATCGCTCGCATACTAGTTATGTACACGTACTAATGTTATGTGCGCCATGCCCTAACGCCTCTCTCGTTTTAAAATGTGTACCTCGGGCATTGTTCGTGGTGCGTTGGATGCGTTTCATAGTCCAGGATGTGGTGTGTAACGAAAAGCATGCGATATATGATTGGAGGGCATCCGTAAGGATGATCGATGGTGTACTATGTGTGTGCCCGCCGATTAGCTAGATAGCTAGGTAGGTCGTTACATACATGTAGGGCGGTGGATCATTCGCACGTATATACAACGAATAGCATTATGCCAACCGGCCCATGGCCGCATGTACCATTGGATATGACATATATCTTCAATCTGATTCATTGCCGAGCTGGTTTGGTTCCCAAATCCGCTTCAAAAAAATCGAAAGGAGCGCCATCTTTTTGAACGGCAAGTGAGAACCACCATGTATCAAAAAGTACTACCCATGTGGCAATCTGCATCCATTGGGAACGCTACACGTGATATATTGACCAATGGCGCATAAGGCAACTCAGTTTGGGTCCCTGAGGCAACAATATATAAAGGGTAGCATCCACATATCAAAGGAGGGCATCGAAAAAAAATCCGGCGTTTCGGTACTTGAGATAGTACCGAAACGCGTTTCGGTACTATCTCAAGTACCGTGGGGCAGTAGCCATTCAACGTCAACACCTTCACTGCCGACTTGCCGGTGGTGTCGGAGCCGCCCGCACACTCCCCGCCCGCGTCGGTTGAGTCCGGGGAAGAATGGACCGGTCCGCCGAACCCCTTCTGCCCTCCCGTCACCCGCACGTTCGCCGATTTCATTGAGAGCACGGGGATTGCATTGGTGCCCGACGAGCCGGCCCCGAGCATGAATTTGCTCTCCGCGGTTGAGGGGCCGGAACGCATGATGGACTACAAGCCCGCGACTTACACCACGAGCGACTATGACGACGAGGATGACTCGGTGGCACTGCCGCGGCCACGGTACGGCTGCGGGAACGGCATTCCGAGGTTCGCGAGGTCTCTCCTCACTTCCTCCTTGGTGTGCGCGCTCTTTATAATGTGTGCCACCGCGGCACCGCACGCCGTTGCCGGTGTCGGTGGTGCCGATGCGCGCACATGCACGGCTCCACCGGTCGGTGGTGCTACGTGGACTGCCTCAGCAGTCCCGGCTGCTACGGAGGCTTCGCCGACTGACGTGGTTCGTGACGTGCCGTATGCTATCCCGCCTCGTCTCCACCGGCGGGAGCAGAGACGGCAGGGCCTCTATATGGCTCCGGTGCCGTGGCATCCCGGGCCGCCGCCGCCTGCCGTGTTATCTGAGGACGGTCCTCCGCTGTCGCCGGCATCGTCTTCAGATGACGAGGCCCCACCGTCGGGCAGCACTTGGCAGCACCCCGGTGCAGTGCAGCCTCCTGTGATCGAGGATTCAACAATTTCTTCTACGAATGATTTACCACCGGCCCCGGAGGCCGGCGGCTACTTCACCCTCACGCTGCTCCGAGCCGGACCGACAGCTCCGAAGACTCTCTGAATTTGAGCCGTGTTTAGGGTTTTGGCAACTAACAGCAGTATCTGACAATCTTTGCTGTGAGCTGGGACCGCCCTGACCAAGAGTACAGGCCCCCAGTTTTGTTACAGTTTCCTCCTGAAGTTGAGTAGGGAGTTTGTTGCTTCGTTTCACTACTAGCTCCGGTCACCACCCTAGGTGGTGTGCTGGATTTGACACTGTGACACTCAAAACTGTCACATGTCACTTCCTATGGTAGGCTGGGTGACCGTCACCAGTAGACGGGAAACACCCGTTAG
The DNA here is from genome assembly GCA_001247695.2 of Cymbomonas tetramitiformis. Taxonomy (NCBI): domain Eukaryota; kingdom Viridiplantae; phylum Chlorophyta; class Pyramimonadophyceae; order Pyramimonadales; family Pyramimonadaceae; genus Cymbomonas; species Cymbomonas tetramitiformis. The sequence goes on along the minus strand of LGRX02001637.1, from coordinate 22,310 downwards.
GTATTTATGTATGCCTCTGATTTATCTATCACACTTTTACCGTTCTGATTCCGTAACCCTTAACTCAGGGTTTATCTCACCAGTTAGATATATATTACCGCCGAACTATATATCTGCCAGCATCCTTGCTTGGGTTCGAACCCAACCACATCGAAGTCCTCTGTGTTAGCGCACGAAGCTTTGCACTAAATTTGCTGAGAGTAATATCAGTTCACCATCTTGCGCGCAAGGATTGTCGTCAAGTATGTACGAGAAGGTTTCATGACAAAGAGCCGCTTTTTGGGTTTGGGTTTTCATGCGGTACCCAAACCAACAAATGCCAAACAGTCAAGGTCTTCCCGTGCTTCCTAGCAAACGAAACTACGCTGATATTTTGCCAAGCTATATATCTTCAAGTTCCCTAAAGCACAAGGACTGAGATACATTGTTTGCGAAACGCACAATTTATTTCTTTGGCAGATTTATTGGGTTTGGGCTCGAATGTACCCAAACCCAATACATGCCAAACAGCCAAGGGCTTCCCGTGCGTTCTAGCGCACGAGACTGTCCACAAATATTCTCGAGATATATCTCTTTAAGTTTCCTAAAGCTCAAGGACTGAGATACATTGTTCGCGAAATGATCAGTTTATTTCTTTGGCCGATTTATTGGGTTTCGGGCTCGAATGGACCCAAACCCAATACATGCCAAACAGCCAAGGGCTTCCCGTGCGTTCTAGCGCACGAGACTTTCCACAAATATTGCTAAGATATACATATTTTAGTTCCCTGAAGCACAAGGACTCAGACTTCGATGTGGTTGGGTTCGAACCCAAGCAAGGTTGGCATGCTCAACCTTGACTTCCACATCCCAAGAGGTCGCGATGGCGCCACAAACCCAAAAAGATAAATCAGTCGAAAACTTATCAAACCTCGATGCTCCTCAAAGTTTGTATGCATATGCAAGGTGAGTAGATTAAAATATGAAAACAAAGTACGTCCGATGTGGTTGGGTATCATCCCAAGCTAGGTTGCCCTAGACTTCCACATCTCAAAAAGGTGCGTCCCTCCTCGCCATCGGAAAACCTGCGACACAAGCTGCACACACCGAATACCGTGAGTTCGCATATATGCAATAAACGAATTGAAAAATAATAACAGCCAAACACTTCCGCAATCCCTGCACATAACACAACAGTCACAGTGAACACCGTTCCGGCCATGAGGCGAAGGAACGTTGAGAAAATTATGAGCAGTAAATGTCGCAGCGAGCGCTTTATGGTTGAGCTAGTCAACGCCAGCGCCAACGGTAATCGTATCCGCGATATCGATGGAAGATAAATTGATTATCTGTTTTAATAATCCTGGAAATTAAATTCACGATGTCACGCGAGACGATGCGATGCGATGTACAGCAATTTCATGACCTAATCAAAAGTGCATTTTCGATGACGACGATGACTCGAAAATTACGCCAGACACTGTGTATAAAATTATTTTCGATCTGACGGTACAGTTACATGTACACAGCATCGGACGCAGATAATTCGGTGTTGGGAAGCTCGAGACAGTTTGAAACTGTTTCTTAATCACTTTCGACTTTCATTCACACCCGGGTCAGCAGCAGCGGTGTATTTTTATCATATATTATTGCACGGCATACCATACGGCATATCACAGTGCATATATGCATACACTCCTCAATTGCGAACTCATGTCCAACTGCACGCGTGATCAGCTTCGCCTCCCTTGCGCGAAGATGATCGCGTGAGGCGGTTAGCCATCCGCACTACAACGCGCCCGCACGAACAAACGTAACCACAAACCTGTATTCAAGTAGCTTGTGTCACGCACAATAAACAAGTTTATAGGTTGCCAGGTTTGTTCATTTCACTTGAGTGGATGAACAATCTACGTGACCTAGGCGACTCCCCGGAATGCCGGTGCTCAAGGAATGGTATACATTCCTTGACGCAACCATAGTACCGTGCTTACTTAACGCCCGTTAACAAGCATCGTGCAAGGCATACGATAAGTTCCAGATAAGTTCAACCGGGTGAAACGCGAATGGCTGCAGATTTCAACGCTCTCCGCAAACCCAAACCCGATGGCGGCATCCTACCCTACCGGATGCTGGAAAGCGACTGTCCGGACACCGCAGGAGGGTCAAAGGCATAAGTCCTCTATATAGTATATATGCCTTTTTAAAACTACCTACGGTGTCCGAATTTCCCATGATGTTGTTTTTTACTTATTTTCAGAGGCCGCGGCATCTCATCCGCTCAGCCGGTGACCCCCGCAGTCCTACGTGTCGGTGGCCTCCGGGGGAATTCGGACACCGTACGTCGACGTGTAAGGTCCTAATTGGTGGGTATTGTATGTCGCCGTATCCCGGCGCATGCCGCGCGGTGGTCGAAAACGGCATGCACTGCAAGATAAGGCGGCCCTTTTGACGACTGGTGAACTCGTTGATCTGAACGGCACGAAGGCGATTTGAGGCAATCACAGAAGCTCACAGTCCTCAGATATGGTGTGCGATTATATCGGCTTGTCAGTCAGTTACACTACAAATACAGTCTTAAAATTGGAGACAAATTGCCGTACGATGCGAGACGATATGACCGTCACGCTGGTTCAGAATTTTTTCGGGATTGAGACGGAAACGACGTGTGGATTCCAGAGCGTTTTTACCCTTCCCTATTGGTAATTATAGAAATGCATTCTTCCTGGGTAAGATGTTAGCAGATCATGAAATTAAAATTCAACAGGGTAACATGAACGATGCATGCATGATTGACATCCCAGATGTGGTATATTTAAATACGGCAATACCTGACCAAATGTCGCTCCACCTCTTCCTCCTCCTTTATTATCTCTTTATCGTTTCGGAATAATTTACGAGCCCGTAAACTATTTTTTCGATCGGCTTTCGTCTAGATCCCAGAGGTCGCGTGTGCTCAGTGAGGCGCCACATAAATACAAGGTACCCCAGCCGTCAAGGAACCGCCAGGAACCGCCAGGAACCGCCAGGATCCGCCAGCCAGAACCGCCCGGGAACCGCCGGGAACCACCCAGAACCGCCAGGAACCGCCAGGGTTCGCCTTGGCGCCTTTGGGCCGACGGACGAGGGTCGAGGGCATTATTTTGCCTGCCAGGGCCCAAAATTTTGATCAAGCCCAATCCCCCCTAAAATCGATTTTGGGTGGTAGCTCATGGTCACACACTTCATCCGAGGGACCCCCTCGAGGGGTTTAGGGGGGCTTTGCATGATATGTCTCATTTTGGTGGGTGTATGGATCGCGAGGATTTAATGGTGTGCGCGAGTTTTCGGTATTTTGCCAGACGATGAATACCGCCTAACTTCCATATGGGGGGCGCCTCATGGCTATATTTTCCACCAATGGCTCCCCCTAAAGGGCTGGGGGGGGTTGGATGTCCGCCATGAGCTAAGGGGGTGGCCCTTTGAGGGGCTACTAGATGAGGGGTTTTTAGTGCGTCAACACACCGAGATTGTTTGGAAGCCCCCAAATCACCCCCTGCGATAAAGGGGGGACCCGAGGCGATGGTGTCCCAATATATTTATATAATACATAAATAAAAATTAATAATGTTGCACGCATCGAAATAATTATACTGCTTGAAATTGAAATAATAAATACCCCCAAATTTATAGTTTACGACAGTGTAAACTAGAACCACAAGGAGATAATGAAACACGTCTCTATAATTTCGTTTCGGTGCGCGTTGATTTGGCATTACTGTATACCAGAAGTTGATATTCGCACTAATGAACGATCATGTGCGTGCGGTCAGTATTGATATGTCGTTTATACCAGTATTTGCTATTTGCACGAGCGAGCGTTCCGTATACTTTGACAAGATGAAGATGATGTAATAATTCGTTATATTTATGACACATCAGTCGCTGACGCTCTACAGCAATTTCATGACCTAATCAAAAGTGCATTTTCGATGACGACGATGACTCGAAAATTACGCCAGACACTGTGTATAAAATTATTTTCGATCTGACGGTACAATTACATGTACACAGTCATCGGACGCAGATAAATCGGTGTTAGGAAGCTCGAGACAGTTTGAAACTGTTTCTTAATCACTTTCGACTTTCGTTCACTTCAAAATACACCGCTGCTGTTGACCCGGGTCAGCAGCAGCGGTGTATTTTTTATCATATATTATTGCACGACATACCATACAGCATATCACAGTGCATATATGCATACACACCTCAAGTGCGAACTCATGTCCAACTGCACGTGATCAGCTTCGCCTCCCTTGCGCGAAGATGATCACGTGAGGTTAGCTATCCGCACTACAACGCGCCCGCACGAACAAACGTAGCCACAAACCTGTATTCAAGTAGCTTGTGTCACGCACAATAAAGAAGTTTATAGGTTGCCAGGTTTGTTCATTTCACTTGAGTGGATGAACAATCTACGTGACCTAGGCGACTCCCCGGAATGCCGGTGCTCAAGGAATGGTATACATTCCTTGACGCAACCATAGTACCGTGCTTGCTTAACACCCGTTAAGCAAGCATAGTGCAAGGCATACGATAAGTTCCAGATAAGTTCAACCGGGTGAAACGCGAATGGCTGCAGATTTCAGCGCTCTCCGCAAACCCAAACCCGATGGCGGCATCCTACCCTACCGGATGCTTGAAAGCGCATGTCCGGACACCGCAGGAGGGTCAAAGGCATACATAAGTCCTCTATATATGCCTTTTTAAAACTACCTACGGTGTCCGAATTTCCCATGATGTTGTTTTTCACTGATTTTCAGAGGCCGCGGCATCATCCGCTCAGCCGGTGTAGCTCCCGTTTCACGTCTCTAGGCCACGTGGCAAAAAACGGACACCGTACAGCGACCCGTTGACGCCTTTTTAGGCTATGGTCAACGGGCCGAAGACTCTCGACCTCGCGAAGTGCGCGAAAAAACTACTTCATAGCTCGCGACAGGTCCGCTGTTGAAGTTTTGAAATCAAGAAATCTGGACGGCAAGAACCAGGTTCTAAAGGAAAAGCAAGGCTCGCGATCGCCGCATTCAGATTCTTGGTCAATTCTGTCACTGTCATGTCCGTCATAAATTATACGTAAATTACAGGATTATTAAAATTGGAGACAAATTGCTGTACGCTCCCTCATCCTCAGGTGATATTGGGGCTAAACAGCACCTCTTCATACTATATATAACCACAAGAACGATTTACAGAGCAATCCAAGCAGTGGCGTCGTGTCGCTGTCGTAATACTTGTATTGCAATTACGACATAAGTTACGACGACGTAGATGTATGCAGATATAAACAACAGTAGTAGAGCTGCTGCTGCTGATCGGCTCAGCTGAGCTAACGTGAGCGGTTCAGCGGTATTTTAAATTTAAATTTAATCTCTATCTGCATGATATACGTTGGGTTTCAGGTATACGAAAAATAAAAATATTTAATACGCACTGAAGGTGCATATGTGTAGTTGTATTATATTCATAAATATTAGCGGACGGGTCAATATATCATATATAGGTAATGACGTGTCTCAGTGACACGTCATTTTGATTCTCAATCCTGCAATACCCGTACACGCGAGGCATGACCGCCTGCGCCTGCGCCTCGTCGTCGCGCGTTGCTGCTCCCATAAGAGCAGCGTGTCCACGAAGGACATAAATGGATCCGGTTGCTCGCTGCGGACCTCGTCTTGAAGGCCTTTGTGTCGCTTGAGCCTCGTCAAACCAGGCGGGCTTGCCTGGGTTTACAAGGGCAGCCCCGACCGCGACCGTGCCATCAGCGGTCGTCGTCCTTTCAATTTTTCCTCCAACTAATTTTTACCTACGATATACGTTCCTCCTACGTTATACGATTTATTTTATTCATTATTATTATTTTATTATTATTATTATAGAAGAAAATTAGTTATACGTTCCTCCTACGTTATACGATTTATTTTATTCATTATTGTTTTTATTTTATTATTATTATTATTATTATTATTAGATATACGTTCCTCCTACGTTATACGATTTATTTTATTCATTATTATTATGATTTTATTATTAATTATTATTTTATTATTATTATTATTATTATTTATAATGCTCCCTCCTACGTTATACGATTTGGGGGTAAGGGTAGATGCGCCGGAGGTTCACGGAACATGACAGAGTCATCGCGACTGTCATGTGACGGAATCACAGGTTCGATGAGACACAGCCGGCGAACCGGCCAAGAACTCGACTGAAAATCATTTTGAATCACAATGTCTTGTGAACAGTTATCGTTAGAATTCTCTAAGTACAAAAACATTGATAGCGCTTAGGTGACAGCACCCTACACAGTAAGCAGTAAGTTGCAACACAAAAGCTTCCTTTGAATTAGGAGCAGACGCGCATTACACTAAGGCCACGCTGACTGGGCGCTGGGAACTCGGAATAAAATGAAGCATGGTGCTGGGCACAATAATGCGACCCCATTGCGCAAACTCAGCAGCGAACGTTGCTACATCTGGTCCGGCATACACGACAACATAGCCGTGAGGGCTTTTCGAAGTGTTGTCGTGGATCGGACTTAAGAACTTCTGTGCTTCGAACAACCGGCAGTATATGCATTCGTCGATACTGTTAAACCACTTGTAACCAACTGCGGCCTTCAGAATACAAATAAATGCTTCAACACTGCCTGACTTAAAGGATTGTAACAATCTTTGAAATGCGTAACCGTTGGCGCTCTCTCCCTTGTACATCCCACCAGGTGGGTTCATGTACACGCGACCAAACAAAGCACTTACAAACCCATTTTGTTGCATGTCATAAAATTTGGCAGCTTGTATAATACGGTTTGCTAGAGTCTCTGAAAAAGGGTCCAGGTCAATTCGTTTCAATACCTTCCTTGCAGAACGCACAAGTTGCTCAGGAGAGAACCACCTGTCAGATTGAGACGACAAGAACAGGTCCCATGGAATGTCAGCTTCAGCTTCGGCATTATGCGTTGTTGGTGCAACTGGGAAAACAGCAGCAGTACAAGATGCAACTGCGGTTTGGTCAGCGCTGGAAATCTGTTTGGAGTTTGGAGGCGCTCGATTAGTCGCAAAGCCAACTGCAGCTTCGTTAATTAACTTGATGGAAACTGCGATCCCTCTTTGGAAAGCACTCTGACACGCGATGTCCCACACTGAAGCTCTTTTCGCGCGTAGCACAGGAGTAAGCGCTTGCAAATGCGAAATGTGAGTAGGCAGAAAAGGCGTGCTGCAGTGAGCTAAATCCATGAATACTTGGGCGCCCAATACGTATTTTTGCGCTTGGCGCCCTGAGAAACTCAAACCCAGATCCTCTCTGCGAGCTGATACGTATTCAAAAATTGTGTTTATCTGCACAGGAGGGCCCTCTGTTTGCTGCATGTTTATCGGCAAATGGAAGGTCGCGATGGCGAAAAGCGCGAAGCACACACTAGATAGAGATGTCACAGTGAGACGTTTTTCAATCTTGTCAGGGGAGCGCTCAAGCATGATTCCGGTCTGCAGGTTGGAATTATCAGGAAGGGCTTCTAATTTCTTTCGAACAGCTGAGCGCAACCTGCTTACTGCTTTCGGAATAGGCATAATGAAAAGTATGTTCGCCCTGTTGGGCGAAGCGACTTACCAGTGATACCACTCACGAGAAGGACTTATCTATTATTTGTTTACAATTGAAGTTGACGCTGATTTCTTGGCCGGTTCGCCGGCTGTGTCTCATCGAACCTGTGATTCCGTCACATGACAGTCGCGATGACTCTGTCATGTTCCGTGAACCTCCGGCGCATCTACCCTTACCCTTTATTTTATTCATTATTATTATTATTTTATTATTAATTATTACTTTATTATTATTATTATTATTATTATTGTGAGTGTCACCCCGCAAATGGCTCTGGCTTTCTTGAATGCATTTATAATTATCTGCCACTGTAGAATTCGATGGGAATGATACCCTCGCGCTCGGCGACACCCGAGAGGGCCGTTCTCGGTTCTGTGTCTCGCGTAATAATGTGTCAGTTCAGAATTCTTCTGCTTGAGCTTCAGAAAATTCTAAAAGAAAAGACTGTTCAGCTTCATGGGAGAGTGAAACATCGCCATCCTGCCTGAAAAGTAAGCATAAAATCAGCAGATACAAGCATTTATACTTTTGGTGTCGATTTAAGTCGATCAGGAACTACCGAATTCCAGGAGCTTGGGAAGTTCAGAACTGTTGGAGTGTCGAGCAGAAAATTGTCCTACCGGGCCGCGTATCCACTTAAAAAAGAAACATGACGATTGTTGTTCAAGTTATACTTAATCGGAGAAATCGTATCCTAAAGAAAGCAAAAGCAGCGCAGAAAGCCAAAGCAGCTCCAAGGTTTGTCCTCTGTGCGCTGTTAAATTTGGGGATGATTACAAATAAACTGGTTGTCGGTCTCGTGTTCTTCCCAAAGATTTTACGAGGCAAGCAAGGAAATTTTTAATCCATATCCATATTTGAACAGGCGTCTGACAGCCGCGAAGTCAATGAAGGAAATGCAAATTAAGTCAACAGAACCGTTACCAACCGACAGCACAGGCAAAACGAGCACCCGGAAGAGTATGGTTAAGCAGGAGCTGGTGAGGATGAAGCCGATTTAAACTATCAATCAGCAACAACTGCCTTTAAACTAAATTTCTTGCGCTCACCACTTGCGGTATAGTTACTTGCTGGCGTCAACACTGCCACGAGCAGGAGTTGCTTCAACGAGCTGCCTGAATGGTTGATTCATCGAGAACTGGGAACGGTGTCCTTTATTTGACTTACAGCTTTTTATTCTTGCCTTTTCAAGCCCCCAATGAACTTGCCGTTTGGAGTTTGCTTGGAGCTTGGTGGTGTTTTACCCTTTTCAACTGCTCTTGAGCAAGGTCATCCGGCCATCCCAGTGGCTTGGCCTGCGCGTTAATTCGCCATTTTCCTCACGTGGGAAGTAAAGATTTCCCTTAAGAATTCTAATTCTTGTAGTAACTGGCATTAAATTTTCACTTGCAGGATTTTCTGGATAAACAATTTGCAGAGCTCCAATTCGAAAAGTACGACACTAACGAGAACAAAGAGCTCGACTACGACGAACTTGTTGCACTGTTGACAAAGCTCAACGAAGGTGCGGCGCGCGGCTTACATGCTCAAGCACCTCCCGTCTCGCGCGGGCAACGCTTTGCAAAGAAACATCAGCTCACCTTGCTTAAGGTGAATCCCGCAGGAATTCCGCCAACTGAAGCTGAAATCCTTGAGCTGGTGTCAAAAGCTGATACAAATGGAACTGGAACTATTGATACGTACGAGGAATTGCAAGAGGTGAGCCCCGTTCCCAATCCTCTGAGATGAAGTGGGTCGCGCACGACATATTCCTTCCCCTTTCTTACGCGCCTGTGGTTCTAATCTCTCACTCCTTCACCTACTCAAGCATCTCACATCCCCACTTGTTTGACCTGCGCTAACCTCTCTTGCATCTCTACCCCCCCTTACTTTTTCGTCTCTTGCCTCCCTCTGTCTTCCGGCTTACATACCTCCTGCTTCCCTCACTCTCGTCAACTTTCATTTTAAGCTCTTCCTGTGCTTTGGGTCTCCCTCACCCACTTGAGACCCCCCCTCCCCACGCTTTCTTGTGGCTACATCTCAGCTCTCACGGCGTTACTATGTGATAAACCTCCTGCTTAGTTAAGCATGCTTTTACCGTTATCCGAGTTCCTTGCTGAAAATTTCTTTTCACCTTCAAGATTGGAAGTAGCTTCTAATCTCAATATATATTCCGTGGGGTCTGCTTACTTACAGGCTATCGCTCAGTGGTATGTCATGCTTGAAGATAACCGAATAGCCGCACAGACAAACGACCAGTCGTGTGTGTGCACCTTACAGTGAGAGAGAGGTCACATAACATTTAGAAAAAGGAATTGTTACAGCAAAGCTGGGTTGATATCCTGTTTTTCACTGTGTACAAGAATTGGCGCTCTGCATACGAGAGCACTACTCTAACATTTTCTGAAGAATGAGAGGTTGACACTACATACCGAAAACTATCGGTACGTTGATTCAGATTAGAACACCAAAACGACTTGTGGAACGGCCGTTCGAGGTGTTCGCAGTTGGTAACATATCATCAAACGCGAAAGGAAACTACATCTTCACATCATTCTTATGTGTTGATCAACTGGTTGCAGCAACAAGCAAAACACTATTTATGCTAAGTGTTAAATGGTGTGGTTAATATTTCACTATCAGTTATGTAAGTGTGTGGGACAGACAAAATCAAGCAAAGTATAAGAGAAGTATGATTTTCTTGTGCTGAAAGGGTATAGGTTTATATTTTACTGGTATCCTCTCCACTAGGCCATATCCATGCTTAGCCCAACACATTTCGATTTGCTTTTCCGATGATTCTGACAACCGAGTCGCGATTGCATTCATGTTCGGTTGAATCGCGAACAGTATTGAACTAGGCTCGTCGATCTTGAAATCTCCACTAGGCCAACTTGAAATGCTGAGGTATCGGGCAAGCGAACGAATCGTGACCACGTGAGGCATGTTGACGATGGCGATTCGTTTACGGTGACACGTTCAACGTTGACGATTCGTCAAGTTTCATAGGACGAGACGTAGGCAGTTTTGCAATTTTTATTTATTTTTATTTGCTTATTTTTATCATGTTGCGGTTTCCTTTGTTGACACGATTTAGATGAGCTCTTCGGGGGGCGCTATGATTTAGAAAGCAGCCCCTTCTGTTTACAGTTGCCTGCCTAGCAGGATTACGGGGCTTGTATAACTTGGTCTTCTATGTCAACATAAATGTAGAGGAAGTATTATTATTACTATTGACGTACGCCCCCTTCGACCCTTGCCATCCCTTCGATCCTTGTTACCTGGTAGCTTTCATTTTTGCTACTCGTCTTGCACACAGGTAACGGCACCAAAGATATTCCAACTTTTGGTGTGGTTATATGTTTCCCTAAGCTTTCTACCATTCAGCAAACCAGGGCCCTCGCAGACACCCATGCGATCGACCGGGATAACTTCCTCAAATCGCTTAAAATCGAGGAGCTCAGGGTCAGAGCACTTGCGATTTCCGCATTGAATGCAAAACTCCGGCAGCACCCACATCTCGAAGTCCGAATAGACATTCCTCCCGCTCTCCAGAAGCTGCGACAAAAGGGCGCTGACAAAAGAAGAATCCTACCGCAAACAATATGTTAATGACTTGTAGGGTAAATTGAAAACATTTCAGTTTTACATGAGCTGACCAAAACCTCAAGCTGTACAATGAGCTTACCGAATTTAAAGATAATAATCGTATAACATTTACGTTGAAATAGAGTACCAAGTCATATGAACGCCGTAATTCTGCTAGGCAGCCAACTATAAGCAGAAGGGGCTGATCTCCGCGGAACGTATACCTTCACAATGTCGACACCTTAAGCGACGAAGTCCCCGTACTGCAAAGCCGATATTCAAACGCGAGCTCGAAAATGATGCTTAAACGTGGGCATCTTAAAGTTATGCAAAATACCTCATTTCTTTGCGCAAATGGGAAAGCCTCGTCTAATAATATTACATTTACACTGGATGACGAAGATGATCATATCATACAAGTGTTGCAATGCGCAATCCTGCTAGGCAGGCAACTGTTTAAACAGAGGGGGCTGCTTCACAACAACGAACGCGTTTAGAAGGGGTCCCTCGGGCTCCCCTGAAAGGCCTGTAAGACCCCCCATATTTAGTTACGCTACCGCAGCCCATGTCAGACCTAACCGCATTTTCCCCCATCGCGCCCGGCTCAGCCGTCAGCAAACACCCCAACCATGACCCCCTTCTTCGAGCGCCATTCCCCCTCAGTCACGGTCCTATCCCCGTTTATTCTCCGCTCGAGCGCCTCGAGCATAGCACGTTCACCCTCCAGCTCAGATCTCCCTCCCGGTATAAATCATGCACGACGCCTCGCCAAGCGCTACCGCATCTTCCGCGAGCACCGCAGAGCGTCGAGCACGACATCACGCGAAGTGGCATCACGACATGACCACGCATGACGTCTCGGCGATGCATGACAGGGCAAACGAAAGCGCGCGATGACACCAAACGCCGTTGTCACTGGGAACCAATAGTCACAGGGCATCCGAAACGACAATGGCATTCACGGACTTTCACTATGCTCGCTTGAGTATTTAGCTAGCTTCTGCTTTCATCGAAAAGTTAGATTCGAACCTTTCAAAACCATTATGCTGGATAGTGATATTTGCCTCTTGTGGCCTAGTATTAAATGTGATATATACATATACGTACTTTGAATCCAAAAGAGATCTTTGTTACTAGCAGTTTGTAAGAGTCTGGTTCGGATCCCAAGAGTGCCTGCACGCCACTCTGAGGTATGTGCGAAGTCGTGCCGGTGTGCTTGATTTATCTGTGAATTGCCCCCTTTGTTGCTTGTTTGCCTTCCTGCTTTTCGTGTTTCCATCTGAGCCTGAATCTACACTCCGTGAACGCAAGTTCGACCCGCACACGTTTTGCGAATCCACGAGCCAGCGCGGCGGAAGCGCGTTCCCGCCGGGCATGTTCTATGTTGTGCAGCAGTAGACACGCACGTCGCCGTCCGCAGCGGTGGAGATCCGCAGCCGTCCGAAAACGTTCGCGAATTCGAACCACGTTAGCGAATTCTCACAGAGTGACATTTTCCCCGTTGAGCGCGTATCGGCTAGATAGCCCGAAGCTGCGTTTACCGCAAATTCACACCCGCGACGGCGAACCGCCACGGGCGCTCTCAGCAGTGTCCACGTGTGAGTACGATGCGTCCGGCCTTTTGTGCCATATTTCGTCCCATCTGCTTTGCGAATTCGAACCCCGCTGTGCCTGCTTGTTGTATACGCCCAAACCGGCGTGTGTGGTTGGCGTTTGGGAATGCACAACCGTAGCCGCGCTAACACGAGCCGTGCCACCTGACTTTTGCCGTTTGACGAATTTGTAGACGAACGTTTGTTTTCCCCACAGTTTGTATGATGTTTATCTTTGTGAATTCGACCTGCGCAGGCTTTGGCAACGTTGAATTCCCCGACGGACCTGTATGACAGGTTGTGGGAATTCATGATTGGCGACGCGCCAGCTTGAGTTTGGACACCTGACCCATGCCTTTTTGCCATGCGTGTGCTCAAAGCACGCCTTTGCGCGCAGTTTCTTTCATACGTTTCGACGTGAATTCGTGCTTGGCTGCTCGAAGGGTGCCAACTAGGCCTTGTGGCAAGTTGTGGGCATTCACCGCAGGAGCTCATGCCATAATCTGGGGGTCTTCAAAATATCGCCCCCCCTCCTCACCCGAAGCGCGCCGTGTCACAGCCGATGACATCCTCCATCCAGGTTCGACAACAACGGTTTTCAGTACCAGTAGATTTGCTCCTTAGATGAACGAGCGTGATATTCCCAAGCTCTAAAGGAACGGACAACACTGTCGTAAAACGCTGCGTCTATTCCGCTCGTCGTCGAAGAAGAGTCCACGATACGCATGGTGATGGAACGTTCGTGCATTGTGCTACTTACGAGCGGGACCGAAAATACACAGTGCAGTCCCATAGCAGTTGGAAGTGCACGCGGTCTGCTTTCTAGGACTGGCGTAAAAGCGCAGCACATATTACAACATGACAGACCACACATAAAAAGCGCGCACAACGCAAGCACGCTTTTTGCTTCTGGGATACATAGTCAAGGTTCGAAGAAAGCATGAAAAGGAGGCTGTTCTCGCCTTGGGCGGACAGGGAAAAGTGAGACTAGCAGCAACTACGCTGCCTTTACTATGCTCTACTCCACAGGGACACACTTGGGAGTTTTAAAACAGTCAACGGAGGACGCGTTGACGTATTTCAAATATTTGGACGTGATAATAATCACGCATATTGTAAACGCCGCGACGGCACGAACACTCAATGAAAACATATTAGATAAAATGTCCGAGAGTAGGTCGAGCAAGCGCCCCAAGATCCCTCAAGCACATGTTCGCGCGCTGCCTGCATAGAACAACAAACGCCCTCGGGAAACTTATGGGATGCAAACGTGGATATTTTTGGTGAACGTCATATTTTTTCATGGAAGCACTTTTGTCGGAAATGAATATCCTATTACATAGTTCCGCAGTTTGGTAGCACCGTGAAAGGAAACCGCTTACAAAGACTTAGAGGACTCTGGAAATCTTTCGTTATCGTTTGTAGCTCACCCGACCGTCACGTAGCGCCTGCGCCTGAGACCTTCGGGAGCAGGTTACAATCGCGATCGAACGGTAATTACAGTCATCTGTCGTTTCAAAACTTGACATTTCGACTGCACGACCAATCTTGAATCTTGGAGGGTGTCACAAGACAACCTCCAAACATTACCATTGGTCAGTCGTTGCTCTCCGGCACTCCGGGTTGTCGAAGGCTAGGCTACAAAGTGTCACGATATAAAAGATACTATAGCTATGATTGATGACACACTTACAACTATACATTTTATAGTTCAACTCTAAATAGTGGTGAATAGTGGCACTATATGTCGTCATCTTTAATTTTGGGAAGATTTAATATCCCAGTTAATTCGAGAAAATGCATACAATCAGGTAAACGTGTTTGTACAGGTGCCACTTGGCAATAGTGGATCGTCTCGCCGATCAGAATCGATTCCATTATTATTCCAAATGGTTGCAGCACACGTCTGCTGGTGACGGGATGGGTTCGTCCGAATTTCGTGTGACGCAGTGACGCAAGACGCCTTAACCGGAGGTCACAAAAATAATTGGAGAGCGTCTTCGGGGCATCGATGGCATGCCATGCTCGCGCCGCGACCCGGGCGCACGACACGCGAGCCGCAGTGAATGCACAATTGCAAAGTATATATAAAAAAAAAACTGCCCAGTGCCGCACCCACATCTCAAACCCAAAATCCCTCACAGCACCCCACACTCAACCACAACAGAGATACACCGCCACTTCAGCACCCAGCAATACCACAACGTCCCGCCAGCCCCTACATTGCCGCCTCTTGTTCATAATCGCGACATGGTTACTAACTCATAGCACGCCCCAGAGGGCTCACCAAATCGCATCGACAAGGGAAACCGCAGTAAGATTAAAATACGCAGAACGCTAAAAAGGCATGCTGGCGGAGTGTCAGGGATATGACCGATGCCATATGTGTCATAATTGTCATACCTGCCATACTTGTCATACCATGTCATGTCATGTCATATGTCATAATGACATAGAGTCGTCGAGTATTGTCAGTACGGTCGACTATGACATGTACAGTCATAATGTCTGTCATCCACCTAAGGTGAGTGACATCTGTCATCGAGAGGCCAAGTATATGGCATCGAGATGGCGAAGCAAGACAAGTTCTTGAAGTACCGATGTCGCGATTATGAACAGCGCTGTGTCGTGGCGGGCGTCGTGGTGGCAAGGCTGCTGAGGTCTCGGGTGTGCGGGTTGGCGGAGTTTGGGTGCGCGGGTTGTTTACGGGGGAAGATTTTAAGGTATATGACGGAATGTGGAAGGTTCAGGAAACTCGGCAGAATCTTTGGAAAAGGCCCTACTCTGAGAATTTCGAAAGTGCACAGGTTTTTATGTGCATCCCCAAAAGCCCTGACTGGCAACCTGACGAAAAGGTGCCTGGTCAGTGAGGAATCCTCAAGGAAAAACAGCACGGAACGGCTCAAGCTCGAAAACTTCCAGCCCTCCGGAGCAGACAAGGAGAGCTTGACTTCGCAGCGAGGGCCGAGTGGACCGGTGGGCTCAACTTCTAAGGGGGGTCGAGGGTCAGCAGACAGCGGAGACCAGATTCACAGCTTGCTCGGGCTGGCGGAAACGGTTAAATTCAGCGCCCGAGTTGGGCCAACCGGCCCGAGTGGGGATGCCCAAAACAGGAAACTGCAGCCGGCACTGACGTCACAGGGGTAGGCGCAGGCCACGTCGGTAAAAGTAACCAGTCGGACAGTATTCGAGGTTGCTTGGTGGTCAGGCAAAGGTCGAGCGTGGTGAATCCGCTCGGCAGTCATACGGCCAGAGAGCGCGTGAATGCCCACTTAAAACGGCAAAAAGCAGCCCGAAAGAGGAGCGGTCGTCTCTTTGACGTCTGAAAGGTCGTCAAAGGTGTTGAGTTGGGACGTCGTCGAGAGGAGCCAAGCTTAACCGAGCGTGCTGAATTTCCATATTTGTGCTGGATTCAGACTAGTTGAAAAGGAAAGTTGCTGGCTGTCTCGGCGTCACCGTACACCTTCTCAACACTCTCAGGATGGGAATTCACGGGAGTGCGAAATATCGCGCCTCACCTGAGAATTCCCTCGGGAACTTGGCTAAGAAAAGTGGATGTAAACGACGAAGACGGTGTCTTCGTGCGGACACGGAGGAGAAAGGCAGCAGTGGCGTCAGTGAACGAAGGTAGCGCGGAGCTGCGGCACGCACACATACCGCAAACGCGCGCACATACACATGAATTCAGGGTACACTTTTGCGCGCCTGTGTATTGCTGCGAGGTGAATTCAAAGGTGCTCCGGGCTCCTCGTAGGCATGGCAAAGTCCTGCACGTCTGCCCGTTCCTCGCGAGAAAACATGGAAAGCTCTCACATACCGTACGGCGCCTCGGGCTTACCTCGACTGCGTGGAGCTGCGGTCTTCGGAGCTGTGGATTCGCCTTCGGTTGCACGGGTGTGAATTTACGCCTAAGCGTTACGGCTGCGCGAGCGAGGTTGTGAATTCGGGTTCGCTGACTTTATGCTATGCGTTGCGTACGGAACTCGCACCTGGCAAACTGTCCCTGACTGATTCAAGTGGGCGCTTTGTGCGTCTGGATTTGCAAAGTCGCTGTAAATTCAGTGACGGAAAATATATACAATACAAACTTACGCACGGCCAAGATGATTTTGAAAGGTTAAGAGTTATCTGCAGAATGTTTGAAAAGCGTCTCTATTCCTCTTAAGAAGCTAATTTCCTACAGCTGCAGTGAGGCATTTAACGACCATATCGCAAAAATGAGACACGCGGGCGTAAATGAGAAAAAAATGAGAAAGCATTAAATTGTCGTCTGCCAAATTGGTTTTTGGGGTTCTGAATGACAAATATTAGGGTTAATTTGAATAGTCCTTGAAGGAATTTCGAAAAATCTGGTTTTTGACTCTTCAAAGCAGCCACGCGAGTCACGCGGGCGGCAAGAAAACGGGAAAGGTGGAAGTATCGTGTAAGGTGTGGAAAGTTATGATTTTGCCTTATGTTTGTGAACGAAATGTTAGATTTTTGCACTATTAGAATATGTAATATTTTGACATTTCCGAAAATGCAACTATTTGCTTACATGGGAGAGATCCAGCAGATTTATGGCCCATTTTAGGGTGTTTGGAGGGTCACGTACTAAAATTCTTCTCATCGGGCGAAAGTGAGCAGCAAAGGAGATATTTTCAAAAGCTATTGTGCTGGAAAAGTTGTTCGGGAGTGAAACCAACCAGGGGTGATGCTCCCTCAGGCTTCATGTGACCCAACATGGGCATTCAGCGGGTAAATTTGCCCTGAACAGGCTATTCCAGCACGATTCTCGGCAGCTAAGAAGACCGGTTAACTGTATTATTTCGCGGGAAACATTAAAATACGTCAGAGGCAAAATATCCCGCGGCAGGTGTTCCTACAGGTGTGCTGCACATGGATATATCGGGGCGTCCAAGGTTCAGGGTTTTAGGGTATATGTTGGAGGAGTCGTAACCGGAGGTCGTTTGCACACACCTGCGTTCGTGACATAGAACCACAACCCGCACCTTAGACTACCTACACCAGTATGGCCAATATTGGAATATTGCAGTATTGGATATGGCCTTTCGATACTTTTACGTTTCGCGACTGCCAGTTACAACAAGCCCAATGGGTTCCTGAAGACCCTTTAATTCTCCGCTTGTGGCAGCAAGCGCGGGAACAAGCAGAAGAAGACTGGGAGGACTTCGGGCAACATGCAGTTAATCTCAGGACCTATCACTGGTGGAGTTTTTGGCCGATGTACGTCCACGGCCGTAGATCCAGCGAAAGGTTCGGTGTGAGGCATCTCGTGTACTGGTATGAGGGCGGGTGGATCTACCACCGATACTCAGATTTGGAGTGGCGGGGCTGGCGAAATAGAAACCGCTACAGCGAAACAACGCACGGTGCCCTGACAGAGCTGGAAAGCGATCTGCTGCAAGAAGATGATAGGAGATGCGCAGTTTGCGGGCGTATGTTAAGAACCTGCACCCTGGCGCGCATATTTGATGCTAGCGCGTGCAATGAGGAGACGTATGCTTGGTAGCTAACACTTATGTCACGTGACTGTACACAAATAAACCGTATATTTACATGTATGAAAAACAATAAGTTTCACGCCGTGTTGCCATTGTAATCTAGTGTGCGTGCCACGAGGAATGAATGAGGCTGTGTTGCTTACCTTCACCTGTCCAACGCCTCGGAGGCCAAGTTTTCCCTGGCCACCTTCAGAAGTTCTGCCTTTTCAGGTCCTCCTGGAACTCCGCCGACAGCAGGTTTGCCAGGAGGTTCGTCCCAGCAAGTCAGGATCTCGCTCGCATCGAAGTCGTACCAACCTGTCACTTTCGGAGCGGCTCTCCGGAAGGCGTTCTCCGCGAACAAGCTGTTCAAGTCAGAGAAGGTTTTGCTTGTTCTCCTCGTTCTCGGCATAAGCAGAGGCGCACATGGAAGCCAAAACCCCCACTTCACTCTGTTCGTGTTCAGATCCACCTCCAAGACCTCCACGAAATGCATGGGCATGGACACGGCGTTGTTCCCAGGCATGCGGATAGTAAAGCTGCAGCCGTCGTTGCCCGCGGCCACCGTAACTGCGAAACTTTTGCCCGCACTCTTCGCCAGCATGTCGATGGTGTAGTCCGTAGGAAGGTTACGGTAGGCCAACGGTATGTCGTCGTCCGGGTCGTCCGAGTCGTCCGAGTCGTCCGAGTCGTCCTCGTCCATCGAGACGCCTGCGAACTGTCCAGTGGCCGCCTCCGGGCGATGCGCGTTCTCCACCTGCTCCGCAATCTGATTTGCATCCTCGAAAAAGCAATCGTCGTCAGGAGCGAAGCTGTCCGTTATAAGGGCGCCTGTCGGACCGATCACAGAGGCCGCTCGGAATAGCACTCGTCCCTTTTCACGACCCCGCGCTTGTCGAGACTTCCCGGGTGGAGACTTGCTCCCTGGGGACGCCTTTGCCAATGGCGAACTGCGTGCACGCTTGTCGCTTGGAGCTCGTGCTTGATCTCCCTGTGGCGCTGCAGGAGCAGGGCATCCTCGGCCACCTGCGCCTGGCCCTCGTGCTGCCGGTGCCTGTGGTCGAGTAGGCATAGCTTCGTTGGTTTGCGGGCCTCGCGCAGCAGCTCCTTCTCGTCTTGCCTGTGTAGTGGCTGTTACAGCCCCGAGTGATGGCGCCGCCCGCGCAGCTCCGCCGGCTTCGGAAGTTCTTGCAGGCAAGGCCTGCTCCGTACCCGGCGACGCATCCTCCCCGGTTTCCTCACCTGTCGTCGCTCGGCTTTTTTTTCGAAGGACTCTGAGTTGTTCGTGGTGGGCCTTTCGGGCGACATCCGTCGCTTCAAATAAGGCCTTCGCCAACGGCTCCTTGAGTGGGCGTTCAGGAAGTTCAACTCCCAGGTGGTGCAGCGCTGCTTTACACTCGGCCACCGTGTACCTGCAATGGCAGCCGACGCGTAAGACATACAGCTAAGACTCAGGTAGGCATAATACTTGCAAGACCTAACAATGAAATCGAGGTGCTCGCAACCGACCAACGGGACGAACCAAAAATCGACGGACTCGACGTCCCTCGCTTTCTCCACGCACTTGCGCACGATCTCTTGTGGAGGTTTCCGCGGAAGGTCCTTGCTTAACACGTTGCGACCATCGGATAACACTTCGAACTGTTCGGGCATCGTCCGTTCTGGCACCTCCTCCTGCACTGGCTTCTTGTGCCAGGCGTTCTCGTAAAGCTCCTTCAAATCCACAGGAGCCTGTGGGGTCGGCTTCGGTCCAGCCCAGACATCGTAGTCCTCGGCGGTCTTGGGCAAGGGAAAGTACCCGAGCAACGTGTCCAGCGTGTCACTTGGAATACGGTAGTGGATGTAGTCGCACATGCGACTGAAAGCAGTGCGAGTTTCCCTCTCTTCCTTCGGGTCTAGCGGCTTCACCCCTTCTAACGTGGGGCTGCTGTCGAAAGCTGGGTAAGTTTTCATTACCTCCAGGCCCTTACGGAGATCCTCATCCACTCCGTCAGGCATGTGGTTTGCGTATTGTTCTCCAAACTTGTACTTCAGCCGTGTAACACCATCCACGTCCTTCTCGAAGTGCATCAGGTGTGTACGCCTGACTTTCCCAGAATAGCCTTCAAACTTTGGGTTTATGTGCGGCTCCAGCCAAGCCTTGAAGTCCAACTGTTGGCCTTGTACGTCCGTGATTTTGGTGAACTTCTTCACTGGCCAGCTTCGTAACCAGGCAATCCACGATTCCATGGCTACTACCCAAATTCATAGTCCTACCACAAGGACCAATGGGCAATTGCGGTTTCGATCACTAAATCGACTGTTTGAGGCACAGGCAACTTTTGCACATGATATTTATGAGTTAAATGAATTTTATTTCCTATAGCGGCGGCCCCCATGAGACTTTAGGTGTGTGGTTGAACGACACGCTTTAGGGGTGTAATTTCACCAAAAGCTTGAAGAAAATGGTGGTCCTACCACAAGGACCACCGTTATTTTGAGTATTAGGAGTCACATGGGGGGCTCACGGTGATGCTCATGGTTATACATCTTGAGTTTATGACCAAATAAGATAACTGAATCGGTTACTTCGCACCCTCATCATCATTTCCGCTCTATTTCAGCATGGCGCATGTTCAACACAATGCAAATTCCGAATTTAGTGAATTTCGGACTTTAGAAATTGGCATTCATCCATTCTAAAATGTACACGCCAGTCGAAAAATAAGATATTTGGATGATGTTAGACTTTCAGAAATTCGCAATACATATATACTTGAAGATTTAATGTGCCGCACACGCCAACCTTGCGATATATGCCCTGTAGCAAGCAATTATGATGGCTGGCTGGTCAGCTCGCGTGACCACTGTTTTAGGGGGGAAACCAACGAGCCAATATATTAGAGGGGAAGCCAACGAGCCAACGAGCCGATATGTGCATTCCAACCGGGCCTACCGCCCAAATATGATTGGGACATATGTATAGGTTCAATTTGATGGTATCCGCGCAGGTGTAGTGTTGATATATGATTGGTAAAAAATCATTGAAGATGAGTCACTAATTTGCCACATTTTGAATGTTCCAAAAAATCCGTTTTGAAAAGTTTGAGTGTAGAGGTTTGAAATGCGTTCGTCATGGATATATGGGATGGATATAGGCCAAACCAGCGTTCAAATAAATTAATATAGGACCTATATATACCACCTTTCATTGGTTAGACAGCACAAATCACGGGAGATGGCCAATTAAATTATCGGAACAATGGTCCTCGTGGTAGGACCAAATCATCGATTTGGTCCTACCACAAGGACTGCGGGGCAGTAGCCATCCAGCGTCAACAGCCACACTCCAGATTTGCGCGCGTCTTTCCCAAATATGAACATCTTGATGAGTCCAAACCAACCGTCGCAGTCGTTATGGGTGTGCGCGACCATCAGACGGTGGAAGACAACCACGTTGTAAATATTGTAGTGCACCAACAACGCACAAAACGCGAACGTGTTCTTGTTCGAGTTTTCTGAGCCACCATCCAGCTGCAAATGAAGCTCCTTCCGGAAGTAGCGCTTGCCCGCGCGACCTTGTGCGGTGTAGTGCAACAAGTTCCACAGTGCCGTGAGCAGCATGTTTGCACCCTTAGCCCCGCTCCAAGGGAGCCCAACGGAAAATAGAAGCAACGAGCCATGAAGTATCGTGAGCTGCAGGTGTAGGTTTAAGAAATGCTGTTTCTTCTCGCTGATGCCCTTAACTTGATGCGGGGCATGCGGAACAACCGTGTTCTGATTTGCCGCGCCGTCCGCCGCTATGGAGTCGATCCGACCGTCAGGGTCAGAACCCTCCTTCCGCCTGAGGTCATAACACGTGCGTTGCAACCTGTGAATGTAGTCGTGTCGCGCGAAACGAGCAGAATAGGCGTCCCAGCGTGCAGGATCGCGACCCTGTTGTCCAAGAAGCTGAGCCCTCTCTGCTCCCAGATCGTCACATGTCGTGCAGATTCCGGACACCTCCACCTTCGCCCTTACCGTTATGTCTCGAGCCTTGAGCAGGTTTTTCACGTATATTTTGAAGGTT
>LGRX02001636.1:0-13467 GCA_001247695.2 Cymbomonas tetramitiformis | reverse complement strand
CGGCCATGGCTTCGTGTCGTCAGCGTTCGCGCATTTCTGCAGTTGCCTCTGCGCTGCAGGTGATTCGACGACGAGAACTTGCCACTGGTTACGATCTGGTGGTGTCTAGTGGTGCTTATGCACCAGACACCAAAATCGAGTCCATCAACCCCATCGTCGACATGAGCTTTGACCACTACGAGCTCACCCCGCAGCGCATCCTCCACTCTTCCCTCCACCCTGCGTGCCCCTTGGCCACTGCCTGGTGGTGTTTGGTGGTGCTGCAGCCCTCATCCCACCGCTTTTCCTCTCTGCTTTCGCACTTGTGTGCGGTAGAGTGGAGCCACGCCGCATTTTCCACCTTCGCCCCCCTCGGGGTGTCCACGTCCCCGCACTCGCTCTGTTGGTGCCACGCATCGTCGCACCGCATCGCGTGGGCGTTGGATGACAACGTCCTGGCGGCGCTCGACTTCGTTCACCATCGAGAGCTACGCCGCCGTCCACCCTCGATTGCTGGGGCTAGATTCGCCGGCTGGCCTGTGGGAGTAGTCATCCCCAGCACAAGCACATGCATGGGCATAAGCCCCTAGAGCACGCATCAAGAGACCACGCAGCGCGGCGGAGCCACACTAGCTAGGTTGGAAAAGACCTCTTTGGGTCCCAGAAGATGCTTGTTTTTTTAGGGTTTTGTCACGGGGAAGCCGATTTCCCCCCCACTGTATGGGGGCCTGCTTCTCCTTGCGTCACCCCTCACTGTGTGTGGCATGTGTCACCTGTGACCGTGTCCCCGTCACGTTAGCCTTCTCTATTTAGACAGTCCGTATGTCTGTCTCTCTAGTTTATGCCATCACATTCCGAGCACCCGTCACTGTGTTTTCTCTGACTGGATTGTATATATATATATACCTTATATATATACACCGATATCACCCTTTCTATCATTTTGCCTTTGTGGCCAACCGTAGGATGTTAGACCCGGCTTTGCTGGCTTGCATCCGTTCGTGGCCAAGGGTCGGAATCGGTTTGAAATTTCCAACCTCTTTCAAACCGATTGTCAGATTTTTATAATAGGTTTCTAACTAATTGTTGACAGTTGTAACCGATTCGATTAGTGTTTCAAAAATTTCCACAACTGATTGTGTACCTGATTATTGACGTGCTAAACCCATTTGATTGTGATTGCATCTGAATAGCAAACCTATTATTTACCCGATTAATAAAAGTTCAAACCGTTTCGATTAGTGTTACTGTTTTTTGCAAACCTATTGTGTACCTAATATTCAGGCAGCCTAGCCTATTTGATAACCGGTTATCAAACCGATTATTAGGGTGTAAACAGTTTATCACATAATATAAACAGATATACAGGGGTACGCCAAAAGTGCAGAACAAGGTAAAGGTGGCATCAAAGAATTACTGCAGGCTGACTAGCATATTTTCACAGCAAGCTGATAAGGTATGACAAAAGGCAGGCTAACAAAATATTACAGCAGGCTGATATCAAAATATTACAGCAGGCTGCTATCAAAATATTACTGTGTATTGTCACACTTTTGCAACCGGTCTAGTCAGTGCTCATTCTGACTCTAAGCATATGTTCAAGTGTGCCCTCCGAAGTGTTCTTGCGCAGGTCATCGTGCATCTTGCCAGCCGCACTGAAAGCGCGCTCTACGCGTACACCTGCAGTATTGGCAGGGCATCCTAGGAATTGGCGGGCCACACGGTAGACATCGGGTGAAGTTGCTGCATTGCGTTTCCACCAAAGCATCACGTCAAAGACATCCTCATTTGGCTCTTGGGGCAAAGCTAAGTATGAGTCTAGTTGATCTCGAACTACTCTTTCAGGCTGAGTAGCTCTAGGATCGGTCTTCTTGCGCATGAAGGATGACTCGCCAAAGTTCCCACTAACAGGCTTGGAAACAGGGGCAATGGGCTCTACATCGCTGGGTTTGAAGTTCGTCCACGCGGTGCGCAAATACCCGAAGGCACGAAGGGGGGTCATATCACCGTTGTCAAAGATGTTGCAGCCTTCAAACTGCCAGTTCTTCCACCGAGGATCCACCGAGCCGCAGCTGAAACCCAACAACAAATAATTGAGTGTGGCAGGGTTCGGTTCACGTGATATGTACACAATCGATTTCATAACGTCAAACGTGTTAGTCGCTAGAGATCGAAACCGGTTCTATTGGTGTTATGACACGACAAGAACACATTCGATTGGTGTATCTATTTTTTTGAAATCGGTTTGATTGGTAATTATGATGAACACGTAACCGATTTAATTGTGGTTCCTCATCGAAGGCAAATCGATTCGATTGGCGATTGTTACTCGTTGAAAATCGATTAGATTGTAATTGTTCGAAATTTCTAACATGTTTGATTCGTAATTATTGCAATTTCAAATCGATTGTAATTGTGATAACCGTGTTTAATCGATTAATCGTAATTGTCAAAACAATCGATTCCGACCCTTGATCGTGGCACCTCACGCCTTCGGGGTGAGGTGGTGGCTGCGGAGAGACAGACCCCCCCCCCAACCTGGGGGTGACCGTCTCTTCCCGTGTCACCCCTCGCCCCGTGGTGTCACTTGCATCTGCTTGAACTGATAATAAAACACCTACGTTATTTTATTATCTCATCTTAGTCTTCGTGTGTATCTCAAGGAGTGTCTGATCAGTTTGAGTCCAACTGAATATATATATCATGTATATTTCTGTAAAGTTCCATTAGTCGGCATGTCATAATGACATACAATAACGAGTATTGTCAAGATGGTCGACTATGACATGTACGTTTCATAATGTCTCGCTATCCACTTAAGGTGAGTGGACCCGCCATCGAGAGGCCAGTATTGGCATTTCGAGATGGCGAAGCAAGATACGTCTTGAAGAAATCGAAGTGTTCTTAGAAGACGCTGCCTCGCTTCAAGCATGAAATGAATAAGATGAGCATCAATGGCTATATCGACCACCCGATGCGGTAGTTCACCCAATGCCCGGGTTCATAACCCGATGGTGGTAACGTACACGCGAGGGCATTGAGGGTAATATGAGGAGCATTGGGCTCAAGCTAGCACTTCCGGGGTCTACCAATTTGTCGCACTCATAGCTCCCACCAAATACTTGCAAGCGTGCTTGCTACCGTTCAATAGCAAATATGTCTCATATCAAATTGCACAGGACCCCCGAGATTAACGAATTCCTCTTATTGGTGCACTTTACCGTAAGCCCTGAAAATTAAAATGAAAGGTCGATTTTGGAGCGACGTGGCCGTATTTAACCTCACACTAAGGAACGTCATGGAACATCTGGATTCTCACCCCATAAGGGGGGAGGTTTGTGGTGCCCTGTGTCACCCCTCGCCTGCTCGGATGTCACTTGCAGTGCCTGTTGTTTGCTCCGCTCGTGTGTCACGGTCCGTCCGCCAGCTTAAACTCAATTATCTTTCAGTTTAATCCGACTTTAGCCGAACCGAAACCCTACCTCACTGCCTTACATTTTCCAGTGCAAGCATATATATATTCTATATTATCTGCTTTCACATCAGGTCTGGACCCACCTACGTTCAGAGGTGTTGTTTCTTACGTTCTCCGTCCGCTTCGCGCCCTGCGATTCTATCCGACATTTCTTTTTAGTACCGACATCAACCTAGTACCGACACTTCCGACATTTTACTGCCGACATCGACCTCCTTGCCTTCGCAAAGGTCACCCTTAGTCCCGACATCTCTTAGTACCGACATTCCTTTTAGTACCGACATCTTCCGACATCTAGCGCACTTTTACGTGCGTAACCGACATTTACCGACACTCTGGCCAGCAACGCCTCTGCTGCCGGAAAATTGGCTTATCGTACGACGGTTTTGACGTTACCACCGTGTTCCTCGTCGAAATCTACCCCAATTTGACTTTTCCATTGTTGGAAATTGTTAAATTTGCGAAAAGTTACGTTTTCCTTTGGAACCCAAACTCCTTATCTTGCAGATTTTACAGCCGCAGCTGCATGGCTTCTTTGCGGCAGCGTGCGCGCATGGGCGCGCTGAGATCGGCGCTTGAACTCCTTCGAGGGCAACAATTTACCGCTGGTTACAGTCTGGTGGTGCTTGGTGGTGCTTGTGCACCAAGCACCAACATCGACACCAGCGTTCGCAACAACATCGACAACGAGAGCTCTGACTGTGACGACTCCGACTCTCCGCGTTTTTCACCGTTTACACCTACATCCTGTGCGCCCCCTGGTTGCCATCTGGTGGTGGCTGGTGGTGCCGCCGCACCCCCCCCCACCTTGCCCTAACGTTGGTTTTACCTTGGGTTTGGAGGATTGTGCGCTGTCTCGCCGCATTTTTCGCACTCGCCCCCCTTGCAACGGCACACTTGCTCTGGTGGTGCCCGGCCGTTTTTGGCTTTGGCATCGCACAGGCATTGGTTGAACGTTGACTACTTGGCGCTCGACACCGTTCACCATCGGGAATGACGCCGCCGCCGTCTAAAGCAAACCCTAGATTGAGACCCTGAATTGGCACATCACGAGTTAGCTAGTAACTAGAAAACATTACATTTCCCCTAGCCGCCTGCCCGGGAGTACCGGCTGGCCCTGCATTGCACCTCCCACCTTCGGGGTGAGGTGGTGTCATGGGAACACCGACTTTCACCCCCCATAAGGGGGGGAGGTCTGTGGTGCCCCGTGTCACCCCTCGCCTGCTCGGATGTCACTTGCAGTGCCTGCTGTCTGCTCCGCTCGTGTGTCACGGTCCGTCCGCCAGCTTAAACTCAATTATCTTACAGTTTAATCCGACTTTAGCCGAACCGAAACCCTATCTCAGAAATCTCACTGCCTATCATTTTCCAGTGTGAGCAAGCATATATATATATTATATTATATGCTTTCACATCAGAACGCCGGGGGGAACTTGAGCTGAGAAGCTTCCTACCCAATTCCCATCACTGTTAACGAGCAGTCGCAAAAAGCTCGAGTGTCACAAAGTGGTCACATGCATAATGCAACATTTGCAACTTTTTGGAGTTGTGTGACCTTTTAAGGTCAATGGTAAGACTCGGAGTGAAATTTTCTTTTCAAAAAAAATATTTTCCGGCTCGCCGGCGGCCAAAATCGATGGTTTTTGGCCTGAAAATGCGAGAAGACCCAGTCAGTCAAGACAGGTCAAACAGGAAGCACTGCAACGCTCAGGGTTTCGCACTCAGAATCTCTCTCAACATACAGAAGATATAATATATATGTCTAGTATCCTGAGTGTGATGCGAAATGAGCTAGTGTGTGCTCTGTCTCATGTGACAACCGAACTCGATCAGAGGAGGTGACAATCAGGTCAGTGAGGTAGTCAGAGGTGTCGAGCCGTATCGGTGATGACAGCGGTCAGGTCGGGTCGGTGATGACAGCGGTCAGGTCGGGTCGGTGATGACAGCGGTCATGACGGGTCGGTGATGACAACTCTGATGACTGAGCTCGGACTGAATGTCAACTCCAGCACACCACCTCGAGTGAGGTGGTCAGACCAATAACCAATCAAACCAAGATACATGCCACTAATCCAGTACCAGAACCAAAATCCAGAAAGATGATGGAAATGGTGGAACTGCAGTCACACCGTGTCAGGGCTGAAAACCCCGAAAAGCTGGTCCGTAGACCCAACGTCCTGACACGGGCAGTAATCTGTCCCTGGTGCCACCCTGCTGTCGGGGGATAGTGATATGTCATGTCTCTGGAGGTCCACACACCGTGGCTGCAAGCTATCCGGGGTGCTTCGTCAGGGTTAGGATAAGGAGTGCCGAAGCAGGTCCAGATCCGCCCGTCACCGGAAAGACTTACTGCAGAGGGAGAATGAAGAAAGAGATCATGACTGACAGCAGCGGTGGCGCTCACGGTCGGAACAGACACTGTAAGGATACATGACTAATGCAGTGTAGCTAATACCATAGAGTGAGCTCGGAATACAATGTCCATATACACAATCTATCAATGAGTGCACATCATTTTCTATCTAATACAGTGATTCATTTCTAAGGAAAACAGTAGCTAACATAAAGTAACCAGCCATAAGTATTTTGAATATAGGCCAGTACCTGCAAAGCACAGTCAGCTACACAAACAACCCAAAACAGGAAAACAGGAAAGCAAGGTACTCACAGTCAGATCATGCTGCTGCTTTCTGAATACCAGTAAATCATTTCTGAATAACTGCAGCCTGAGCCTTACCCATGGCCATATATTGCTGGAACATCTGAATGAAGTATGGCTGCATGTCCTTGACTGGAGGAACTGGCTTGGTGTAAGGGTCTGCCAGGTTCCGAGCTGATGGGACTCTGGCACACCGAATCCAGTTCAATCTGACAAAGTCTCGGAGGACATGAAATCTGATAATCACGTGCTTCACCTTCTCGGAGAGGAGGTGATGCTCGACAATAGATCTACATGCATCATTATCCAGCAGTAGAGGAATAGGTAACTCCAGGCGGGGCTGAGCTGAGGCTGTATTGATATATTCTCTGTTTCTGTTGTTCTGGAACTTGAGGGGGGTGATTTCATCTGTACTGAGTTCATCAGGAATTGTAGGAGAGTTTGAGCGGACTGAGGTCAGACCGTCTGCTGGCTTGTTTTGTTTGTCAAGCAGACGCCTGAGCACTGAGGTAGTCTGAAGAGAGGGCATGTCAAAGTGAATATCTGTGGCTGCTCTGTCAAGGTACTGAATAGCATGGTCAAGATCGGAATCAAGGGGCTGCTGGGAATCAATACGGTGAGTAATGGAACCAAATATCTCAGTGAGCATGAACATCAGTGACACCAACCGCTGTGCTGCTGTACTGGCTGCCACATACTCTGACCCTGTGGAGGAGACCTCAGTGATGGTCTGCCTCCCTGAATGCCACTGCAGTATCATACCAGCCAGGAATATCACGGAGCCAGAATAAGACCGGGCATCATTCTCTAAGTCCCTAGCCAGGTCAGCATCTGAATAACAGAACATGGTGATGACCTTGACCGGAGTCTCGGGGTAGTAAAATGCCAGAGAGTAATGAGCCGTGCTGTCCATGTACTGCGCAATTCTGATCAGAGCCTTCATAGACTCCTCAGAAGGGCATGATACAAACTGAGCCAGATAGATTACGGGATAGTAGCAGTCAGGTCGTGAGCCACGGGCCAGCCATAGCAGTGAGCCGAGGATGGATCTGTAACTGGGGACAAGGGATAAGTCTGGATCTGCTGGTTTCTTGATGATGAGCTTCGGGTCCATAGGTGTTCTGAAGGAATGAGCTGTGATGTTGTTGTTGGCCATTAAGTCCTTGATCTGTCTGGACTGGCAAAGGTAGATACCAGCCTGATCCTGCCTGACCCGCATCTGGAGAACCGATGTGACCTCTCCGAGATGCTTAGCCAGAAACCTGGCTCTGAAAGCTGCCCAGAAGGCATCCTCAAGAGTCTCTGTACTGGCGACCAGAATGAAGTCATCCACATAGACAACACACATGGCCTTAACCAAATCAGTGTAGATGAAATATATGCAGTCATCATGAGAGGACTGCCTGAATGTCATCTCGCCGAACATAAAGCTGAGCATGAAAACCTTAACCAGTCTCTGCCAGGAAGCACCAGCCACCTTAAGGCCATACAGTGCATAGTGCAGTAAAGCACCACCGAACCCCTGATAGGTGTAACCAGCCGGAAATGATACCCATACTGGAACATCCAGCTTAGCATTCATAAAGGCCTGGGAGACATCGAAGTGACTCATCTTCAGACTGAAGATGCTGCCGAAGATGAAGGCCAGTCTGAAGGCATAAAGCTGTGGTGTGGTACAGGTGGGCTCCCACGGAAGGTAGCCGTATGTCTGCTTACCATTGGCACACAGTCTGGTTTTGAAGATCTGCCGTGTGCCGGATGGTGCTGAGGGGTCTGGTTTGAAGGGTCTGGAGAACACAAAGAGAGTGGTCAGGCCTTTGGTACCCGAGGGAAGGTGTCCCGGGACCATTTTATTGTCGGCGGCCAGACCAGCCACTTCGGCATCCATAGCCTCCTGCCACTGAACTGCTTCTGGGGTGGAAAGTGCCTGCTTGACACCGTGGACTGGTTTGAGCTGGGGTGCAGAAATATTGAACATGTGCACCACCAAGTCTCTGGGTCCTGATCTGATGAAGCTGTCAGCTGAGGTGTACTGCTGTGGAATGTACTCGGGGCGGACATCTCTGCTGGGATCATCGGAGAAGGGAAGGAAGGCAGCGGCATGAGTGGACGGAAAGCTGACGAGGGTAGCAGGAAGGTCCATATGCCAACCATAGGTAGACTCTGGAGTAGGCTCAAATATTACACCATAAGGTGTGCTGCTGCCTCTGTCGGTAGAGATGATGATAGCGCCATATGAAGGATGTCTGCGGCTCTCTCGGGCTCTGACAGCTGTCCAGATCGGATAGTGCTCATTGACCGAGACGGTCTTCCTATAGTGTGCGACATACACCAGCAGGTGTCTGTAGTGTGTACCGTCGGGTGTGGACTTGACATAGTGAACCACGTCAGTCCAGGTATTGTCCCTCGACGGAACAGAGAGAAGCACACAGCCGTAAGACTGTCGGTCGGAAGTGCAGTAGTATGAGCTGATCTCAATGATCTGGGCATAGGTACAGTCGAGTGTCTCTGAGAAGGGAGATGGCCTGATAAAGGTAGCATCAGCCTCTCTGTCAGCTGCCATGGTGTCTGGGAATGCTGACATGGATCTGCCCAGGTGCTCATAGGTAGGTATCCAGTGTGGCTTACCCACAAGATGTACTGTGCCGTCGGAGGTGTCTAGGATCTTGTAGGCATTAGAGCCCATAGAGATACCAACCATGCGGCCTGCCCATGATCTGTTCTGAAGTTTTGATGAAATGCCTGGCTGTCTGCTGTTCCTCTGCTGACTGTCCATAACCACATAGCAGTGTGCACCAAATGCACGGAGACGACGGTACTGAAAGTGATGACCTGTCATAGTGTGGATAGGGGTAGTCACCACTTCCTTGTGTGGTGTAATGGACCACAACAAGGCACCATGCTTAGCCGCAAGCGGCCAGTAGCTGAGGTCAAGTCCAGAAGCTGTGAGGATGGATCGGATCATACGGGACAGGATGCCAGTGACATTCTCCGCATAAGGATTGTCCGTATGGACTGTGGGAGAAGAGGTCTGGTGGACAATGCCGTGCTGCTGGTAAGCTGCCCGGCATTTGGCATCTGCCATCTCAGGTGCACAATCAGTCCTCAGCACCATCTCAGTGTCTGAGACTGTAGAGGTGGACAGGAATAGCTCATCAATGCCGTAGGAGAGGGATCTGGTATAGGCAATGAATCTCAGAAGACACACATAGTAGTCTGCCTTAGAGGCAACGGTGAACACAAATAGGTATCTGGTGGAGATGTCAATGAAGTGGATACGGTATCTGTGCCCATTATAGCCACTGAGGTGTCATGTCTGAGGCCCATTTCCGGGCTGGCTGCTGCTGACTGGTACGGAGGCGGTCTCTGCTCGGGGCTGATTTTTGTTTGAGGCCCGTCGTAGCACAGACTGCACACCACTGAGAGCAGGTGGTAAGTGAAGCAAGAGCTGCTCTGGAACACTGTGGTCTGCCCAAGTCTACCCCTGGCATGTCATAGAGACGGAGGATACGGGTCATCGAGGCATGCCCGAGAGCATCATGCAGCTCAAGGGGAGGACTGACCCTGATCGGGGTGTGGCGGTCTCGGTAGAGGATGCAGATGGGAAAGGGTGTGCCATCGATGAAGACCCGACCAGGTCCACCGTCAGAACCAGCTGGGGTGAGAGGGTGTGTGGAGGTGTAGGTGTGTCGCTCAAGGTAGCTGAATAACCCCGTAGTACCAGTAGGCCAGATGTGTAATACTTCCATAGTACAGGTCTTATGCCAGATCCTGTGAGATGGCATATAGGGAACTATCCAGAAATATACAGTATTATGAGGGTCCAGAGGAAAGTCAGCATTGCCCTTAGTGAAAAGGCGGTCCAGAATAGATATAGTGAATGGCGGATTAGCATAAAAGTAATAACCAGTCAACTGGACGGAGAATATACTGTTCTGACTGTGATAGTGCTGAAGAGCAGGGTGATTGTTGCCCTCTCCGACTGGGAGAGAGTCGCCGAACATAGAGACATCAAAGGCTGGTTCCCCCAGCTTGGCCGTAGCCGTAGGAGAACCATGAGTAGTAGCCCAGGTACTGTACTGACTGTTGGACCACATCCAGTCGGATGGGTCACCTGATCTGTGCCTCTTCTTATTGCCTTGAAAGGCCTGAAAGCTGACATCTGCTGACTCTGGCTCTGCCCAAAGATAGTCTGTGCCATCATCAATGATAGAGTATATCCGGCCAGAGTCAAGGTGGGTATATGTCATACTGATGAAGTCAGGTGATGAGAAACCCTCCCGGAGCATAACTCGAGTTGACAGGAGGGTTTTGGCGCCGTGTTTGAAATGGCAGCCAGGAATGCTATACTCATCAATGTCACCAGTCAGTATGTCTCTGCCGATCAGTCTCAGTGTGCCAGTGCCGTCAGTCCGTGAAGCGGGTCCAGTCATGACTGTACTGAAGGATATGGTCCTGCTGGTATCAAGGTCAGTGATCCTGTGTCTGGACCCGGTGATATTGCCGGTTGCACCGGAGTCACAGACAATGCCATCAGTGTCAGAGCCGGTGATAGAGTAAAGATGTATCATGGGGTCCTGAGAGAAGATGACTGAAGGGGGTGCACAGAATAGTCCGAACCAGGTACACATCTCCAGGGCTGTGTCGCCAACATACTGCATGGCGCCGTAGAGCGGGGTCTGAGTCACAGGACTGCAGACAGCGGAGATCGGTGACAGGTGGTGACCAGCCTCAAAGTGAGCCTCGACGAGGAACTCCTCATAGACACTCTGGTAGAGACATGTCAGGACTATGCCAAGGAAGGCTGTCAGGAGCAGAGCTGATACTGCTCTGTACCTCTGGCGCCGCTTCTCAAGCGCCTGAAGGAGACAGATCTGGGCTGAGCTGTCTGGTGGGGAACCGTCGGAGCCACGAGGAGAACCATAGTGGCGGTGCTGACCAGAGTCATACTGCCAATACCAGTCGGAACCAGAGGAATATCCAGAACCATCACCAGATGAATACCCAGAACCATCACCAGAGGAATACCCAGAACCATCACCAGAGGAACACTGCCGGGTGGCAGACCAATCAGGAGTGATACCAATGCCACCATCAGGTAAGCCACCATCTGATAAACCACCATCCCCAGACCAAACTGACTGGACTGACTGGACTGATTGACTGTACTGACTGACTGCAGTACTGCTTTTCCCACCTCCCATCTCCCCCCCCGGTTGACACAATGTCAATCCGTACCACACTCCCTGAACAGGTGCTGCGGCTGAGAGGGCCTCCGCCGAAGCACTTGCCAGGAAGCAAGTGAACAAGGCAAAGGACATGAATGCACACCGGAAGATAGAGACACCACCTCTACCGACACGCCGTGGCGGTGGAGGTGGTGCCTGTGTGTCAGACATGTGCGTGTCATCAGTCAGGTCAAGGGACTCATGGACCGGAGCGGGGACAGGAGGACACTGCTGAAGGAAAGAGGGGAAGAGACTCCCTTCTGTAGGGCGACCTCCAAGATTGATTGAGTTAAAGTTTGGGGCCGTGTCAGTGCCCCCAGTGTGCACCCGGTGCTCACTGGCTGGTGGGGACACTGACACGGCAGAGCCTGCATCAGACAGCAACAAGTCAGGAGGGCCAGGTGGCGGGGGCGTCACCAGAGGGGCTACACCCCTAGCTCCTAGTGAACTCTTTGATGGCAAAAGGTTACCGTGGCAAACGGTAGGGGACCTGTAGTCCTCCTCCCACACCCGCTCCCAGTGAACCTGCTCCAGGGATTTCCCTGGAGCAGACAGGGGGGAAGCAGGCGGGGGCACCGCACCGCTCCGTGACCCCTCCCTCAACAAAGATGCACTGTGAGTGTGGTGTGGGGAAGAGTGCTCGGTGGATGCCGGTGCCGTGTGCATGTCACTGTCCTCACTGTCACCCTGCACCACCGTCATTCCTGCAAACAGAGAACAAGTCTCTGTGAGTGCAGGGACGGTGTGCGTGTGGTGGACGGGCGAGGGTAGTGACTCACACTGTGCTGCAAACAGTCTAGCAGACACCACCGACGAGTCTGCTCGGCCCTGCGGAGCATGATCCACAAGAGCTGACCCGTGCGGTGTCTGCTGTGTCTGTCCGGAGTGATACTCTCTGCAACAGGCGAGCACCACCGCAGCTGTGGACTGTGGTGAGTGCTGTGACACCTCGAGAGGTGCATCATGCTGTGCAGAGACAGGTGCAGAAGCAGGGATGTCAGGCAGCAAGTAGGGGGGAGTGGGAAAGGGGGCACAAGCCTTCTGTTCTGTGCCGGTCCGGAACATCCCGAAGTGCACTCTTCCGAGTGACAGCGAGACCTTCTCGGACTGTGCACAGAACTTTTGGAATTTGGCCTCCGCATGTTCCTGAAGACGGTCCCACTCCTGTTGTTGAGCCTCGGAGAGGCCGTCCCAGTCCCCATCGTCGTCAGACTCATCGGAGTTCCCGTGCTCCCGACTAGCGGAGTGAGAACTCTCCTCACTCTCACTGTCAGAGCACGAGTCCTCCTGGTACCCGACAACTGCTGGGGTGCCGTGCAGCAGACAGAAGGACTCTAGTGCCTGTTCAGACTCCTCGTAGGCAGTCTGAAACTGGGCGGCTAGGATCTCCGTCCGAGCATGCTCCGCAAGCAGCTTCGGGTCGAGATGGAAAGCATGAGCCGACATCAGCTTCGGGCAGTCGGCAGCCCTGTGTCCTTTTGACCCACAGGTCCAGCATTCCCCTCGGAACTGCTGGGTCTGCCGATCAAAGACGACACGAGACTTGCCCTTGCCCTTGCCTTTGCCGGTTTTCTGCTTCCCCTTACCGCCTGTCTTACCACCCTTACGGGGAAAGACTCCTGCACGGTAACCAGAGCCAAATCCCTTAAAAGGGTTAGTGCGACGGGGCGGAATGTAAGGACGGGAAGGGGTGCGGTCAGAGACTCCCCTGCGGCCATGTGCACCACGGCTTCCGCCGTGATGCGAACCTGCGTCATTGTAGAAAGCGGCTGTTAGTGGGGACTTGAGTTTCGTCCCCGCGTTCCTGTGTACTGCCCGTGTCTCACGGAAGCAGGTCAACAAGGAAAGCGAGGAGTCAGCGTCGAGCTTCTCCTCTGTGTAGGCATCATGCACCGCCTTATAAAAGACGGGACAGATCCTACGGAGAAACAATGCGATCCGTGCCTTCTCGGAGATGGTCACGGTGCACCCAGGACCCAAGTCGGACTCAACGGTGTCCAGAGAAGTCTGGAACACGTCGATGTAATCCGCTGGGTCCTGGCCAGCTTTCAAGTCAACTCTGTCACCAGCGAATAGGAAGTCCGCAGCGCTGAACTCCTCGTGATCAGGCACAACGTGCCTCACGA
>LGRX02001634.1:0-31372 GCA_001247695.2 Cymbomonas tetramitiformis | reverse complement strand
AACGGGGCATGTAGGGTACGGTCACTCGGGCATGCGGACACTGGGGCATGGGGCATACGGTCACTGGGGCATGGGGGATACGGTCACTGGGGCTTGGGGAATACTCACACCTCGGCCGACGGCTCGCCTGTTTCTGGATCAAAGACCATGGCTCCTTCAGCAATGCGAACAGTGCGCCACGCTGTCTGCACGTCCTTCGGTTTGACGTTCTGGTTGTTCCTGTACTGGAAACGAAGAAAATCACGAAGAATAGGACTAATCTCTGGCCGAAAGAACCCAATACGGGTGCCGTCTGTGGTCCTGAGATCGTGAACAGAACATTTGGGAGGGCAGGTGCTGATACAGTGGTTCGCGTGTTCCATGTTGACGTAGGTTATTGGAACAACCGGATACTCGGCACCCAAAGAGGAGGCAACTGGCACGCCGATCCGAAAGGAGGCAGAGCAGCCACAAAACCGCGCAGATCTGTTGTGTTTGAGCTTTGTGGCGGGACGTGGAACAACGCCTTCTGGAGGGGGAGCGCATGCAGCTTTCGCAGCTTGGCGTTTCCGCCATTCGGACTGGAACCCGCAACGACATGCGTAATGATGTTTGTAGGGCCAACCATCATGCGCTGGACGAGGTTTAGCTAAACTGCGGTCCGTTTTGGGAGGTTTCGTATATGGTTTTGTCTTGGCGCTGGCGTCGTTTCTAACGCGCACAATGTGAAACTGGTTCGGATTAGGATCACTGGAAGGTGATCCGTAGTTTCCTTCGCCCCGGACAAAATCCTGTACGCGAGACACTGGAAGGTACGTTGTTGGGAGCAGTTTTGGTTTAGATGATCGCGGTATGCTTTCCCAGGACCAGTGAAGATCGTGGCGAGAAAGCGACCCCCAAGGGATCCGGTATTCTAGAGAGCCAGCGGTGCCAATAGTGAACATGGTATCGGCAAGGAGGTTGGTTGCGTCGGGCTGTAGGTTGGGGCATGTAGGTTTAGAACCCGCTGGTTCTGTGCTAACCTCCGCGGTGTTGGCATGCGCTGCAACCAGATGCGACGCAAAGCCGAACATCGCGCGTGAACGCCCGCTAAGGGTTAGGCGTGAAAAGAAAGACATGCCTTAGGAGTAGGAAAGCAGAAGACAACGGACCGGTAGAGGCTAGACACTGGTCGCTGACCTATTGGGTAACGAAACGCCCCACGCGGACGTCGTACCAAGCTGGAATGGTCCACTTAGGTACACCGTGTTGGTTGTAGAAGACCCAAAAGAATCCGCAATCTCTATTTGGTGGCAGCCAGCGCCGAAGCTGCAGTCTGAACGCGAGTGGAAGATGAATAGAACCGTCGTCTACATCTAATGAGTAGAACTCTAAGCGCCAGTGGCGAATGCGCGGAACCGCATAATTTCTGGTTTGTCGTATAGTAAAAGGATTGTGAGGACGAGCAGCTTCAGCTTCAGGATTGGGGGGACGCAGTGGTATCGCCATGTAATACAAACAAAATGAATGCAGGGCGGCTGTTTTTTGGAAGCATTTAAGTGCTGTGAAGTGAAGATTTCGCGGGAAGAATGGAATCTAGGGAGCGGTCGTTTAGATTTCGCCAGAAATCGCCGGCGACACGAGCGTGGCAACGCTTGTGTCACGCCTTCATGAGGTCAGGTCGCGATTTCAGGTCACCATGACGCGATCGGGCCATGACATCCTTCCCACCTGGTGTCCGATAGGCTTTATCCTTTTATGCGCGAGGCCAAGTATTGTACTGAGCTGATTTCCAGAAGGTAAGACGACCGTTTACCAGCCTAGTGCGATCTCATTTATACCTTATTTATATTTATTTTGTCATTATTGTCCTTCAAGTGTCTAAGCAAAGTCAGGTAGGTTTCTTGTTCTAGCTCCAGATCTTCCTACAACAAGGGCATTTTGCAATATCCGTGCAACTTGCCAAGTAGGCCTGGAAACAAGGGTGATGATACAGCACGTTTTTGCAGTCACATCCTAACCCTGAAACCCACGTTTCCGCAGGGAAAACTATTTCTAAGCAGACGACGCACTTGTTTCCTTCCTCTCTTTCCGAGTTGGTGGTGGTGGCGGCTTGCTCCTGTGTTGCGGGAGTCCTTTGATTCCCGGTAGAAGAAGTCGTCGCTTCGTCTTCAGGTGTCGCTGTTGTGGAGCTTTGCAACCAAGGAAAAACCTGCCGCAAGATTGTAACCTCGTCGTCCGAGTCCGTTGTTCCTGGTGTGTTCGGAACGACGGTAGAAGAGGTCGTTCCTTGTTCTTGATTTTCGCTAAGAAAACCCTCACTCATCCAGGGAAAAACTTCCCTCAGGATTCTAGTCTCGTCGTCGTGAGAGTCCGTCATTGCGGTGTAAGAGTATGCGAAGATAATACGAAGTGTATAGAGAAGTTTCAAACTAGGGTTCGCTTACGCAGGTACGAGGATAAACACTTACACCGAGTGTTATCTGAGCGGAATGCTGAACTGCGGGGTCTTACGACCAAGACCAAGAAGTTGGAACGCCTGATCCAGCTTTTGAAGGCAGAAGATGCTGGTGAAGAAGCTCCCGCAGTTCGTGCAGAGGCAGAAGAAGCTGGTGAAGAAGCTCCCGCAGTTCGTGCAGAGGCAGGTGTGCGTGAAGCAAATGGAAAGAGGAGTCGGAGAGGAGATCCACCTGCTGCTCGCAAGAGGTTTTCAGGCGCACAAAGGCAAAACAGGGCGCGCAGAACTTCACCCGCCTCCGAAGGCGACAGCGATGATACTGATATGGAGATGGATCTTGCCACTCGCAGTCGGAGTCGGCAGGTTGCAGCGCGCAAGAAGAAGCCTGGAAAGCAGCCAAAACAGCAGAAACAGCCCAGCAGCAGTGAGGGCACGGATGATGGCGACGATGAGCACTCCTCCGGTGTTGACGAGAGTCTATATGACCGTGGGATGCGTTTGGCATCGCAGAAGGAACACTTGGCAGCCGACTACCGGTTCGAGGACATGACTGTGGGCAGCTATGCCGTGACCGTTGCAGGCGGGGAAGCCAGCGACAAGTGTTGGTTCAACGTTATGCTCCCGGACGGCGGTAAGTCACTCCCACTCCATTTCGTGGAGGTGGTGGGGCAGCATGCCTCACGGAAGGAGATAACCTGGCAGTTCTGGTTGCCAGCACAGTCACGGAGAACGTTCGAGACGGTAGAACAACTCTGTGAGGCTGGAGCTTTCGTACGGGGTGCCCGCACCCTTCGCATGAAGTCTACATTTGACGTGAACGAGGTGTTGACATGCTGGGATGAGACCGCAAAATCTGGTGTTCAAGGCGGAATTCCAGGTTGTGAGGAGAAAGGTGAGCTTTTAAAAGCACTGCTGGAGAACTCTGAAGAGTAAATAAGTGCAGTCAAGAGTTCGTATGTGCATGCATGTACACATGTGGTTGTGCTTACACCCTAAATTGGTGTTACCACTTAGGGTTTCCCCCGCTAGAGGGCCATTTGCTCCAGAAATCTGCACGGAGATGCAAGTGCTTGATATTTTATTTGTTCAAATATGTTTTATGGCAAACTACATTATAACATAGCACGTGACGGGTCCATTAGCAAGAACCTTTACATATGTTACCCGCCCTTTGTGAATACGCGTGTGATAAAGCATAGGGTTTGAGGGGGGTTTTGGCAAAATTGTGCTGAAATCGATGAAAATATCAAACATACGATAAACAGGTACATATTTTTCCCTTTTTACTTCCATTTTATAACCTTTAATCTCGATCTAATACCATATGTGGATTTTTGGAACACTCCTCAATATGCCTAAGAGTCACGCGTAAGAATTCTGAAAACCCCGCCTCATACGATGAGAAAAACTTCCAAAATTATAACCACCCTATTTTTTGGGCATGATATGTTTAAAATAATGTAAAAAACATCAAAACAATGACCTTCAAAAAATCTTCCAATTTAGAGCGCATCTTCCAATTAAGAGCGATCGTCGTTGATAGCCACGACGAGCGCCTGGAGCGAGCGGAGAGTCACCCCGCCGAGGTCACCCGCAAGCGGGTACCGCACCTTCACCGCCGCGTAGAAGATCGGGTCGAGGCGGTTGTAGAGCGACAGCTTGCGGCTCTCGTCGGTGGGCTGCCAGTCAGGAGCGCGGTTATCCCGCGCCAGACGTTGCTCACGAGCCAAGATGGGCTGCGGGTCAACGCCTGCGGGATAACGTAGAGCTGCGTGCGCCTGCTGGTGGCTCTCACGTAGCGCGGCCGGCACGCTCCCCTTGATAATGTCGATAAGGGCGCGACGTCCATCTCGGTCAGCCGAAGAGTCCGTACCGCGAAGCCAGGTGTCCGCCACGGAGTTGCGCTCCACGACGAGGGCCTACACGTCGTAGAGAAGCCCATTAACCTTCTCGATAACCAGAGAGGTGGGGTCGTCGAGGTCAAAGGGAGCCAAATCCAGCCCAGCGGACTGAAACTCGGTACGAAGCTGCACCACCAGCTCGGAGAGGCGGTCCGCGTCGTCAGTACCACGATAATGATGCGTTTCTTGGAACCAAGAATATCCTCGTGGATACCCTTGGCCCAAGCCCGATGTAATCTCCCCTTGTAGACCACGTCAACCGCGGCATGCTGGTCAACAAGGTGCTTCCGCAACGCGACAGCGGTGTCGGAGTTGCTGGAAGCAGCAGGGGGCACCACAGGCGGGGTGCTAGCGGTTGGGGTGTCCCGAACCTCATCTATAAGCCGTATCGAGGCGTCCAAATCGGAATCCTTCAATAGGCGCTTGCGAGCTCGTGTAGATGTCGCCATACTTCTGAAAGCCATAGAAAAGATGATGCGCGGTAGCACGTTTGGGTGTTGTGGCGGAAATGGAGCGAAGACGTAACGGCAGAACGTGCGGAGCGGCGAAAGGAGCGTGGGACACTTGCAAATGTCGATGTGGTCGAAGGTGTCCGGAGCACCAGCCCAAAATACGTAAACCAGCGGGATCAGGGCAGGTAAAGTAACGCAAATGAACATTGCCAAAACCGAGCAATAGCAACGCGCGGTGCCCTATGACTCGCAGCCGCAAGAGACGTCTACCGTAAAGTCATGTCCAAATCCTAGTCGCACCCAAACGCGCAAGTGCGCACCACCTCTTCAAGCGGCTGCTTAGCCAATCATGGCCAAGATAGCAAGTGGAATGAAAACGTGGATGGGGCCACGACCTACCGGAATATCCAAGTACACTACATATAAGAAAGTCCCGTACTCGTGTGGATAAACTGTCTAAGATAAATAAATCCTAAGCTAGATATACCCGGAACGGTCTCGGACGGTCTCGGAGTCTAGCCTACCTGTGACACCGCGTGTGTCACAGTACGAACCTACAGATCAGTCAGCAGTCCAGTGTTGGTCCTAGGGATCTGTCATAGGGGCCTGACCGGGACTCCCAGTCAGGGCTGCCTATACATATTTCAGCAGGGACCTTGCTTAAGTCTCAAATATGGACATCAATACTTCATACATGTCAAATAGTCTACCAACGTAGAAGTTATGGCAGTTTCCGCGCTCGTACGCTGATGCTATACTGCTCAAAACGAATTCGTCGTTTACGTGTTAATGGGAGGGCGCGCGTGATTTATGGAAGGCCTATTTACGGATGTGTCGCGACCGGCCCCGGCGGACCTCTAAGTCGAAAGTCCACGACTCGCATGCATGTGACACAAATGGAATATTTAACGTAGTTGGTTATTCAAAGTTATGTTTTGCAAGTAATATAGACAATATATAGCAAACAGCATATATGGGTAATAGGGTGTTGGATTTAAAAATTGGCCCGGAAATCGTTTGGGGTTTTGGCCCAAAGCCCCCCTCCCGCCCGCGGGAGCCAAAGGCTAAAGCCCCCCCCAACCCGCCTTCGCGGGAGCCAAGAGAACCTAAAGTCCCCCCAAACGTTTTCCAACTTTTTGTTGTTGAAATTCAACACCCTATAATACATATGTATAACCAACAGAAAACCGGATTGAAAAAGGAACAAAGAGAGGGCTAGACTCCCTCCGTTGAAAGCTAAACAACCTGAAAAGGTTGTCTTATTCATGATTATTTATCAAGTCGATCAAGCACTAGCGCCCG
This sequence comes from Cymbomonas tetramitiformis, assembly GCA_001247695.2. Taxonomy (NCBI): domain Eukaryota; kingdom Viridiplantae; phylum Chlorophyta; class Pyramimonadophyceae; order Pyramimonadales; family Pyramimonadaceae; genus Cymbomonas; species Cymbomonas tetramitiformis. Next base: position 25,301 of record LGRX02001634.1, on the reverse strand, counting down.
TTGAGGCAAACACTACACACATTGCAACTGCAACAAACACACCATTACAAGTTGCAGGCCCGAAGCTCTTAACCACAGGAAGCTAGAATAGTGCCACAAAGCCGTTCTGGTATTCCACAACGCAGGCTGACTAAAGAAATTGATCCAAGCAAAATTGTTCAAAATTGAGATTGTTTGGCTAAGAAGGCTTACTTCCAAGACCAGCTTTCTTACAACACGTTTCTGGCGCAAGTGGAGAATTAATTGTTTGTGTAGGGTGGGATCAATATGCTCACTTGCGTATTGAGTTTGTTCTTTTTAATTGAATCTGATGATTTGATTGAATCTGAAGTTTCCACTGCAGGGCTTGCGACTTATCAGCTTTCCACGAGAACACTAAAAACAGCTAAAAGTCGGAAGTTATTCATTCCACTTTGCTATTTGTGCCTAGCCGAGAACTCGCGTCTACTATCTTCTACTCAGTTGTGAAGAACGCCCTGAAAAAAGTGAAGGGCGCGTGCTTTGCGTCCACTCGAGAGGTCAAGGGACAAGAAAAAGCGAACGACGACACGCAGCAGCACTCGTGTGGAAGACTAACGCATCATACGGGCGCTGGGCGCTGATGCCGAATTTTCCTTACGCTTGCCTGCGGTGAGGCACACTGTGAGAGATCCCTCCAAGACCAAGGCGTGACGCTTCCTATCGTCACAGCATTCTTCAAGCGAAAAGCCCATACTTCCTACACTGCAACTCAGTGGGAAACCGTGCAATCTACAAAAAGTCTACTTCACATAATAAGGGCACAACAAAAGCGAGGTACACAGCGGCAAGGGCACAACACGGCTTACCCTTTTGGTCTCTCTCACGCTTCCTAGACCTGGGGGCTCCTGCCTGGGCACCCAGCAAAACTCCTGTCTCGTAAGTTTTAATGAATAATACTTGGGTAGGTGAGGCTCGGTGAGTGCACAAGTTCAGATGGTAGATTTTGACTAATTAGGAATGTGCTCGCAGTATGAAAAACTGGCAAAACAGTAGCTGTGCTTCAAGGCACGTTCATGTGCTGTTAGAAATCCCGAAAGCCGCATGGAGAATGCAGGATTACATACGTGCAACTACGTATTCGCAGGTGTGGTGCGCACAACGCAGTGTGGACCATTTGCCCGGTTGAGGGGAGCGCGCACCTTCCCAACGACACGTCTCGTGATGTCACCTAATGGCGTTCTTCCAGGAGCTGCGCAGAGGAGCACACAGTGAGCAGCAGCAGCGCACCGTGAGATAAATTGGATTGGCACGCAGCAAGACATACTATGAGCTGTAAAGGGGCTTACTCGAGACGCCTGTTGTTGTGGGCAAGGGCGACTTGGCGTCCTTTGCGGAAACCTTATTTGTCGAGCAAGGCTGCAATAACATCTCCACTCGTCCCACCTTCAATTTGTGTCTGGGATGTTTAAGGGCGCACACCGCTCACGGCAAGAGGTTTTTGTTCCACTCAAATATTTGGGTAAGGATTTCTAAGAAAGATCTTCGAGATATCTTTGCTGAAAGACTGCTGGCAACGGCTCTCAGGGTGCGTACCTCGCTGGGGGGGGCGGTGGTGTCCACTCGAATTCGACGAGCGTGGGGAGAAAAAGACGGAGAGAGTGTAAACGTTGGGTTTGAATTTTCTTTATCGCTATTTTGGTAAGAAGTGGTTCGCTTCATTGGCAAGAAAGGTGCGCTTGCCACAGGCTCGTCCTCGAAAACTTCGAGACTGCACTTGGGTTCATCTTCGACGCGGTTTCGCCTGAACGTCATGCCTATCACTCTCCCAGGGACAAATGCTCGAAGCCGGTTCAAGTATTTGTTCGACCTAATTACGTATTTTCTTGTCAAGCCTACAACAGCCTACCTTCCCGCCCGTGAGAAAAACACACCACCACCCAAAGCGATCCCCCGAAACTGCAGTTGCCCCTGCAGACATTTTCAAACGTTCGAATCACGAACCCGCCCCGCCCGGGCAACGCGCAAACGATACAGTACGGCTCTACAGTACTTGTTGTACTCGATACTTCAACTTGTCGTTGTGACACACGACAGCTGAACTGCAAGTTCAAAGTTGAAAGTTCAACAGTTCAACAACTCAACGGCTCTTCCGGACTAAGTCGGACTTACGACTACCGTACGCCATACGTGATACGATACTCATACTGATACAGTGACACCATAAAGGCTACTCTTGTTCCCAGAGTTTCTCCGAGCGCGGCCGCTGCGCTGCGAGGGTCGACATTACAGTTGATCGAAGAGGCGCGGAGAAATGTACCCCACAGAGTTACAAACCCTAAATGTATATTTTCGTCCATAAGCTCTGGGGACAAGAGAAATATAAAGGCCTATAATAATAGACGAGATAGTTTGAAATAACTAGCCCACATAGGATCTGCCATTTTCAAAAGTAGTAGGTAGTCACCCCCTCCCACCCATTGTTCTTCCACCTCGGGTCGCAAGTCCCCCCACCCTGTTCTTCGTCCACCTCGGGTCGCAGTCCCCCCACCCTTGTCGAAGGCGGCGCGTCCAAGTGGGTAGTCCCCCCTCCTACCCGAATTTTTTGATATGCAAATTTACGAAATCGGCCGAAATTTTTCGTGTGCAATTGCATTTCCCACCGGGATTTGACCCCGAGACGTCAAGTTCTGCAGAGCGACGCGCTAACCAACCGCATTAACGGCAGATCTTGGGAAATTTTGAAAGTTTGCAATTATTGTACTTTAAAATTTTGATAAATTTGATATCTTCAAGTTCCGAGGGTAGGTTCCGCTGCAGTCGTCAGGGTGGGGGGGGTCATGGAGAAGGCAGACTTTCGCCCCCATAGCGGGGTGATTGTCTCTTCTGTGTCACACCTCTCATGAAGGATACAATCGTGCCGCACTGGCCGCACGCCCCCAACAGTCGCGCCGCCCATAGCCGCGCGATGCCCCAACAGAGAGCGCACCGCAACGGCAGATTGGGGGAAAAGTTGCATCCTTCGTGTTTCACTCTTCGCCGCCTACGTGTCACAGGCTGGGTATCACATGTCCGTCGCTCACACCATACTACGCCACCACCATCTCTCATCGTCATCAATAAGCCGATATAGCTCAGTGGATAGAGCGCACGACTAGTGACAGTGAGGTCTCGGGCTCGAACCCGGTCTCGGCATCTTTTCCCTCGAGTCGACTGGATTTGTGATTCCCATCAGGTTATGGGCTCTTACCACGCTTCCACTGCGCAGGTGTGACGCCGGCAGCTGGTTGTGGTTGTGCCACGTAGACACTTCAGAGTGAGGTTCGGTGTCATGAAGGATACAATCGTGCCGCACTGGCCGCACGCCCCCAACAGTCGCGCCGCCCATAGCCGCGCGATGCCCCAACAGAGAGCGCACCGCAACGGCAGATTGGGGGAAAAGTTGTATCCTTCGTGTTTCACTCTTCGCCGCCTACGTGTCACAGGCTGGGGATCACATGTCCGTCGCTCACACCATACTACGCCACCACCATCTCTCATCGTCATCAATAAGCCGATATAGCTCAGTGGATAGAGCGCACGGCTAGTGACAGTGAGGTCTCGGGCTCGAACCCGGTCTCGGCATCTTTTCCCTCGAGTCGACTGGATTTGTGATTCCCATGACGGGAAAGCTAAAATATATACTGCTGTAATATATTATAAGCTTTCACAGAGAAGAAAGCTGAAGCCGTGAGCTCAGGGTTTCAGATACATACTCAAGTGAATATTAGAATACATATAGTGTTTTAATATTCCTAGCGGTTGTGTCTTTGCTGACAAGTGACCTGTGTGGAGGAGTCACGTACGGTGAGGGTGGCAATGAAGAGGCAACGACCACCACCCTTATACAGTGAAGAGAGATTGCATCCCCCGTGACACCACCTCACCCCGTAGGTGTGAGGTGACCAAATGCAAGTGTTACGCGGGCCTGCAAGACTGTTCGGATCTAAGGGGCCTTTTTCAACCCGACTAGAATGGCCCTGCCGGCGTCATCTTAGAATCTAGCAGGCACATCACACGATCGGACAATTTCTAGGGTTGTTCATTCTTTAGCTCATTTTTTTTTCTTTTTTTAACCGATACCCCTGCGGTGCCACGACCCAACGAGGCCTGGCACGACCAGAGCGGGCGTGGCAATGGGCGTGAGGTAAAAAACGCGGTGTGGATCCTCCCCGCACATGATGGCGAAAGCAGAAAGGAGAATGGACGCGATGGGTGCAGCAGCACCACCACACGCCACCACCAGACAGCGGCCAAGAGGCGCGCAAGGTGGAGGGCAAAGCTGAGTATGCCGCGGGGCGAGCTCGTAGAAGTCAAAGCTCTGGTTGACGATGGCGAAAGCGATGGACTTGAGTTTGGCGTTTGGTGCATGAGCACCACCAGACACCACCCCACTACAGTATATCCAGTTGTAGAATCTCGTCGATGTACCCGAACAGTCCCTAGGGCAGCCTGAACAGCGGCCATGCGCGCACGTTGTCGCTCAGTGGACATAGTCCCACTGCAGATTGCAGAATTCTGCGAAGGCAAGATAGGGTTCCAAGTGAAAAACAACAACTTCTCGGAAAATTGACAATTTCCAGCGATGGAAAAGTCAAAATAGGGTGAATTTTCACGAGGAAGACGCCGGTGACGTCAAAAAAGTCGTGCGGTAAGCCGATATTCCGGCAGAAGCGGTGCTGTTGTCCAGGAAGGCGAAGGCTTAGAAGATGATGTCGTCGTAGTCGTAGATGGAGGTGTCGTGAGGCCAACAGTGGCGAGATACGTCACGCCGAAATGTCGACCCGCTGGCGCACACCGGCGGTAGCAGAAGGGCGCTCGCTGGAGATGCAAGCTGCAGACTGCAAAATTATGTGAAGCAAAGATAGGGTGCGAAGGCGAAACCGTAACTTTCCGTAAAATTGATAACTTCCAGTGATGGGGAAGTCAAATTGAGGTGATTTTTGACAAGGAACACGCTGGTGACGTCAAAAATACCGTGCGGTAAGCCAATATTCGTGCAGAAGGGGTGCTGCTGTTCAGAGAGGCACAACCGCGAATAGATTGTAGTCGGTCTCGTAGCTGGAGATGCCAATGAAGCCGAAAGTGGCGTGATACGGCACGCCCAGATGATTCCCGTAGCCGTAATCTTACGGTAACAGCGGGGCGTTGCTGGAGATGCAAACAAGGGTTCGCTGGAGATGCGGTCGCCGGAGACGCGACGTCGCTGGAGATGCGATGACGAGAGTAAGGACCGAAAAAAAAGAGACCACCGCTTCAAGTGGTGCAGCCCAAACCTGACGGGAAAGCTAAAATATATACTGCTGTAATATATTATAAGCTTTCACAGAGAAGAAAGCTGAAGCCGTGAGCTCAGATACATACTCAAGTGAATATTAGAATACAGATAGTGTTTTAATATTCCTAGCGGTTGGTGATGCTGCAGCAAGTGACACAGCAGAGAGTCACAGCACAGTGAGGGGTGACAGCAGAAGGGGGGCAACAATCACCCTTATACAGGGGGTGAAAGTTGCATCCCCCGTGACACCACCTCACCCCGTAGGTGTGAGGTGACCAAATGCAAGTGTTACGCGGGCCTGCAAGACTGTTCGGATCTAAGGGGCCTTTTTCAACCCGACTAGAATGGCCCTGCCGGCGTCATCTTAGAATCTAGCAGGCACATCACACGATCGGACAATTTCTAGGGTTGTTCATTCTTTTGCTCATTTTTTCCCCCTTTTTTTAACCGATACCCCTGCGGTGGCCTGGCACGACCAGAGCGGGCGTGGCAATGGACGTGAGGTAAAAAACGCGGTGTGGATCCTCCCCGCACATGATGGCGAAAGCAGAAAGGAGAATGGGCGCGATGGGTGCAGCAGCACCACCACACGCCACCACCAGACAGCGGCCAAGAGGCGCGCAAGGTGGAGGGCAAAGCTGAGGATGCCGCGGGGCGAGCTCGTAGAAGTCAAAGCTCTGGTTGACGATGGCGAAAGCGATGGACTTGAGTTTGGCATTTGGTGCATGAGCACCACCAGACACCACCACACTACATCCAGTTGTAGAATCTCGTCGATGTACCCGAACAGTCCCTAGGGCAGCCTGAACAGCGGCCATGCGCGCACGTTGTCGCTCAGTGGACATAGTCCCACTGCAGACTGCAGAATTCTGCGAAGGCAAGATAGGGTTCCAAGTGAAAAACAACAACTTCTCGTAAAATTGACAATTTCAAGCGATGGAAAAGTCAAATTGGGGTGAATTTTGACGAGGAAGACGCCGGTGACGTCAAAAAAGTCGTGCGGTAAGCCGATATTCCGGCAGAAGCGGTGCCGCTGTCCAGGAAGGCGAAGGCTTAGAAGATGATGTCGTCGTAGTCGTAGATGGAGGTGTCGTGAGGCCAACAGTGGCGAGATACGTCACGCCGAAATGTCGACCCGCTGGCGCACACCGGCGGTAGCAGAAGGGCGCTCGCTGGAGATGCAAGCTGCAGACTGCAAAATTATGTGAAGCAAAGATAGGGTGCGAAGGCGAAACCGTAACTTTCCGTAAAATTGATAACTTCCAGTGATGGGGAAGTCAAATTGAGGTGATTTTTGACAAGGAACACGCTGGTGACGTCAAAAATACCGTGCGGTAAGCCAATATTCGTGCAGAAGGGGTGCTGCTGTTCAGAGAGGCACAACCGCGAATAGATTGTAGTCGGTCTCGTAGCTGGAGATGCCAATGAAGCCGAAAGTGGCGTGATACGGCACGCCCAGATGATTCCCGTAGCCGTAATCTTACGGTAACAGCGGGGCGTTGCTGGAGATGCAAACAAGGGTTCGCTGGAGATGCGGTCGCTGGAGACGCGACGTCGCTGGAGATGCGATGACGAGAGTAAGGACCGAAAAAAAAGAGACCACCGCTTCAAGTGGTGCAGCCCAAACCTGACGGGAAAGCTAAAATATATACTGCTGTAATATATTATAAGCTTTCACAGAGAAGAAAGCTGAAGCCGTGAGCTCAGGGTTTCGGATACAGTACTCAAGTGAATATTAGAATACAGATAGTGTTTTAATATTCCTAGCGGTTGGTGATGCTGCAGCAAGTGACACAGCAGAGAGTCACAGCACAGTGAGGGGTGACAGCAGAAGGGGGGCAACAGTCACCCTTATACAGGGGGTGAAAGTTGCATCCCCCGTGAACCTCGCCCTGTGGTCTCACGTTGCATCTTGCCCGGCATCAGTTCAGACAGATAATAAAACCACCAAGTTATTGTATTATCTCATCTTTAACTGTGACACTCAGGGTTTGCACTGCCTGCTTCTTGAGTTGTAGTGACCCGCAAATATATCCACCCTTTGCATAGATTTTGCTGTTCACATCAGGTTATGGTCCCACCACTGGCAGGCTCACCCGTTCGGTTTCGCTTTCTCTGATCCTGCACCTTGTGCGGTTCACACGCCCCCTTGGCTTTGCTGAATATATCAGCTTGACTGTATATTCGGTGTGCGGTAATCAGAATAGATAAACAGATGAGGAGAATACCGAGTCTTCCCGTTATATGTTCGGGGTCTAGGGTTCCGGGACCGGTGACAGTCATACACCCTAACTATAGGAGTGACAGTCGGGGCGTCACTTCCAGCACACCACCTAGGGTGGTGACTGGCAAACTAGGTGGTCACGGAACTGAAACAAACACCTACTCAGCTTCGGTGGAAATAAGCATCCTACAGGAGAACCTGTCCTTTCTGGCAGGGTAACTCCTGAAACTAGCAGGTAGCGAGGCATACTGCAGAATTCGGATACAGTTAAAACCCTAAACTAAGCCCATCTTGGGGCAACCTGAACCAGCAGCACAACAGTCCGGAGGCAGGCTAATCTCAACCTCGTCAACTCTAGCCACGTCGAAAGCGCCCGGGAGAGCCGGTGCCACTGTCACAGCGCCCAGGAGAGCTGGTACCACTGTCCGTTAAATCATGCGTAGAGCAAATTGAGGGAATTGAAGATGTGCCGATGTCGCTGCAGGCAGTCCCACCGGGTGCAACCAGCCCGGTCCGGTGCTGATTGGAGGAAGAAAGTTCATCCCCGGTTCCACCGCCCCAGGCGGGTGGGTCGTAGTCTGGCGATGGTGGAGCACCACCCGGCGAGGGCGGCTCGGCAACGATCGGAGCTGCCTCAGGTGGCTGCGGGGGGCCCGGGAGCCACGTCCACCCGTACCCGTACGTAGTCCGGTACCAGGTGTGGTACCAGCCCTCCGGTTGCCAGTAGAGGTCCGGCGGGATAGCTGCGGGCGTCAGCCCACCAGCACCATCGACCTCGTCGCCGATGCGCCTTGTTGCCGAAGATGTTGACACGGAGCGATCACGTGAAGGCGCGGCAGCCACACAAACAACAAACAGTAGGCAGACTGCGAGAGATGTGAGGGCAGAGAACCCGAAACCCATTGGTGGCCTGCCGCATCCCAACGCCTGTCGCGGTGGCGGAAGACACTCGTCGTCATCAACGGAGTCCACGGGCGCGACGGGGCCCATGGAATGCATTGCAAGGGTCGGCTCCGGTCCCGCGATGTCCAAAGTTGAACGCGAACCTGTCCTGGAAGGTCGCGTGTGGCTCGTGCGCGTGTAGCGCGCTGACGGGGTACATCCCCTCGTCGGATACCACCGACTGCGGAGCGGAGGGCGGTGCCGGCGGTGGCGGCACGTCCAGAGCGTCGGCACGGACTCCGTCATGAATCTTGAAGTTGTGGATGTTCGTAGCACCACCAACCGCGCAAACCCCGAGGCGGGTGTCGGCGGGCTGGCGGTACCCCAGGTACTCGTCGATGGTGTCGGGCACCCGCTCCTCGGCGACAGCGAAGGAGAAGGCGGAGGCGGTGTCGTAGAGCTCCGGCTTGCAGTCCGCAATGCAGCAGACGGCGTCGAAACGAGCGGCGGCGGCGTCGTCCACGGCGTTCTGGAACATCATGGCGAGCACGTCGTTCTCGCCGTCCGCAATGCTGAAACCGTGCGCCCCAACATGTCCGCGTTGCCCGCCGTTCGGGCAGTCCCGATGCCAATGCTTCTCCGCCGTAGCGGAGCATGCCGGGTGCCGGCACAACGGAACGAACGTACCAGTGGGCTTGTGGAAAGCCACTTTACCCGAAGACCTCCCACGGAAGGTCTGCGGGAAGTTGCCGTGCTCGGGGAGGGCCTTCGCCGCGAAGCGGTAGCCGTCACCGTGCCCACCGCGTCCGATGGTGTTCTTCTTGTCGTTGCGGGGCGTGTAGCCCTTCGTGTCGTCGAGACGGCTGTGGAGGGCCTTCAGCTCCTTCTTCATGTCGCAGATTTGGTCGCGGAGCTCGCCGAAGACGGTCTTGTAGTCCTCGTCGTCGCTCTGCCTAGCCATGGTGAGGGCGGAGACTGTGCGCGTAGCAGGCGGGACGTGCGAGTCCGCCCCGTTTTGCGCGTAGCACTCACGGGTCCATTGTTGAATGGTGGCAAGGGACTCCGCCGCACGTTGGTCGTGTAGCAATAGACGGTTGACCACCGGGGCATAGAAGACCGGGTCGAGGGACTTGATGAAGAGGGACTTGACCTCCATGTCGTCGAGTGTGCTCTTCCGTCGGGCGGACCGGAGAGCGGCGTTGAAGGCGGCGATTGCTCGCGACGGGTCGAACTGGTTGATCTTGATGGCCAGAAGGTCCGCGGTGCCCTGGAAGGGTCCGCCGGAATCCAGAAGCATCCTGGCGATCTCCAGCAACACCCGCTTCCCATCGAACGGGTGTGCCTCCGCTGAAGACTCCATCCAGTCCGCTGCGGGTGACACCGGAGCAACGATGAATTCCAGCGTCGAAAACAAGAGCTTGTTCGCCTCAGCGCGTACGGGCAGGGTGGCATCCTCCAGGTCGAACAAAGAGGAAAACGCGGACTCCTCAGTGACGAAAATGTCCCGCAACGCCAGCACCAGACGGGCGAAAACGGAGCCGACGTTCACCTCCGTACCATCAAAACGCCCATGTTTGTCGTCGTACACCTTCTTGATGACGAGCTTGGCGGCGCGCTCGTCGAAGGACTCCTTCGCCGGACGTTTGACCGCGTCGAGGAACAGTGCCCCTGCCGATTGGGCAGTCGGTGTAGCCGTAACCGTAGGAGTGGCTGGTGTGGTTGCATGTCGAGCTGCGGCATCGTCGAAAATTGTAACTAGTGAGCGGCGTGCAGCCGCAGTGTGCGATCTCGTAGAAGTACCCATAGTGAAATGACTGCAGAGACAGGGCGAGGTGGAAAATGCGAGGTGAGGTTAACGGCGTGGGCGACGGCGAGCGAGTTTCGGCGGGTCGTCGAGGATAATCAGGGAAACAGCAAATTGCACGCGGTCGTGTGGGACGAAAGGACGTGATCAATGTCGGACGGTGTTCTAGAGACCAGAAACAACAAAATCCAACCCACCGATACTTCACGGAAAATAAGCTGTCGCCAGCGCTACCCAATCATGTCCAATCAACCGCGCGCCCGTAACCGAGCCATACCACCCGTACCGAAAACCTCTCTAGCGCGGGTTCCTCACCCCATCTCAAGCGTCGGTGTTTAGCCAATCATGGCCAAAATCGCAGTGTAAAATTAAGCGTGCGTGGTACCAAACCTGCTGAATATATCAGCTTGACTGTATATTCGGTGTGCGGTAATCAGAATAGATAAACAGATGAGGAGAATACCGAGTCTTCCCGTTATATGTTCGGGGTCTAGGGTTCCGGGACCGGTGACGGTCATACACCCTAACTATAGGAGTGACAGTCGGGGCGTCACTTCCAGCAGGCTTCGTGATTTGGCGGCGAGCACCCTTGTCCTGTGTCCTCCCGCGCCTTTTCCATCTTCATCCCGGTGCCCCTATTGCTGGAAACTCAGCAGCGCACGAGAGGGAACGCTGCCGACGGTGAAACAACGAACCACTAAGCTTGGGTAAAACACAAGATATACCCGAGCTGAGTGTCACAGGCTGACCACCGAAGATGACACACTGGGAATGACACTAGACTGTACGAACTAGTCGTAGTGCCAATTCCGGCACATCACCTCATCTGAGGTGGGCCAGCTAGTGACACTCACCACCCTATATATATATATATATACTTCAGTATATGTATAGCGGTGTGTGTAATATGTGCAAGCTACATCTCATGCAACTCATGCAACTTATCTCACTTTTGCACATGGTATTTTTCATGGCATGATAGTGAAGATATCTGATGGTCAACATCTGTGGTTGAACATACATATGCGTTTTGCTGATTGAAACCCATGGAAGTTGGTCCACTTCCCAATGATATAATTAAGTGTATCAACTTTAAGTGAATCTGTCACTTAACCCCTATGGAGCGGTTTGTACCGTATACGAACACTTTGACCACTCATATCATAGTACATTCACAGCTCGAACTGACAAGACTCGTTGCAATCGCACATCCAAGCTTCGCACGCCCACCGCGATAGGTATCATTAATGCTCAAGAATGTATTTTGCACATATTCCTATTATATATACCTTACGCACGGGGCATTTCGTTGTGAGCGAATCCCCAAAGTTGCTCGAGTCGTGGGATGTAATATGTGTAAAATCTATCCTAAAGTGTGAGAAATCGCGGTGTTGGTGGCATACATCGACATGGGTATGCCGGTTCAATGGTTCCTGGAACGGCATGTTTTTTGCTTGTATATTGTCGATATCGATCGTTGTATATATCATATACGCATGCATGCAATAGCTCAACATGGCCGTCTATGGGTTGTGGAACATATCTCGAATGTCGTGCACCTAACATGATACCATATACCACGAACACAGTGCATTTGTAAAATATGTGTTTTTCGCAAAAGGTTCCATCCGCTCCATAGGGGTTAAGTGATAACTTGAACCTATTATCTACTTGGGCATATGGCAGTGCACTGAAAGAGTATCAAGTGATATCTTTAGTTTCCAAGTAGATCTGGACAAAGCTTGATCAATAAATCTAAGCAGTCTCACACAACACAACAGTGTGTGTGTGTAATGTCCACAACAACCTCTATCAGATGTCAATATATAGTTACTGATCTGAGAGAGTACATGCAATTGAACTGATCAATTATGTATCAATTATCAGAATGCAATGTAGTAGTTGTTGTTGCTCCAGCAATAGTATGTGGGACGAATGGACAATGCTCAGCAGTGACCAGCTGCTATTTGAGCATTGTATACTGCCTTCGGGTCTGGAGATATCTCCATCCAGCCCTACAGCATGTTGGTTGATCCGGTCCCATATCTATCGCCATCACTTGACATCCAGCTCGCACATGTGTTAGCTGGATGGTACTATGTATTATATGTTGATATGATATTTGACCACTACACTTTCGAGTCAGTGTGTTGTCAACTTGCATAGTAGTGCCAGTGACTTGATTATTACACTTATGAGCCAGTGTAATGTCATTATACTTAATGATATCAGTGTTACAACAATACATAAGTTGCAGTGACTTGTGTGTGCAGTGACTTATGTAAGGTACTTTCTGATTGAGTACACTATGTGTGTGTGTGTGGGCTATTTGCTACTACACACACTTGTATATAGGTAATTACTGATTTATTACACTATACCAAGTCGATCTATCACATAGGATGATCTGTATACCACGCACATAATGTATCTAACATGATGTATTTCAACTTAGTTAGTGACTGTAATCCTGCATATCTCATCTGCAGTGATGAGTTGCTTGGGTCTATTTCACACATGGTTCCGGTGAGCATTCCTTTCAGTGATCCACAATAGAACAGTATATCCATCCCAAATCCTGCGTCAGGATATACTGATCTAATTATTGTGTTAAGACCACTGAAGAGGCACCTTACACCATGTGGGTTCAAATATAGTTTACATGCACAGCAGGTATGCTATGTGCAATGTCTGATGCATTGTTATGTGAGACCATATATTCCAGCTGCTATCGTGGTCAAGCTGGTTTATGCATGACAGCTGCTATCGTGATCAAGCTGAATGCATAAATGTATGCACATGTCACTGTATAATAAAAGTGAATCAAACTGCATGATATTGCTCAGTATAATAATGCTTTGTACATCTTGCTGCATGCACTTGGTATATACTGAATGATTAGTATATACTGCAAGTGTGTGTGTGTGGTGGTGCAAGTATTATAAGCACTGCACACTCATATAATTGTACACACTATAATGTTTGCTGCTCGGCATCCACTTATCTGTCATAATGAGTGTGTGTGTGTGTGTATAGCTACTCACACAGCATATAGTACACACTCATGATTACAAGCTTGTATGGCTACTACCCGAAGGTCCGGTCCTCCCACAAGGACCGAAGTGAATTTGGGATATATGCCGCGTTTTTTTCGATATAGTTGGTATATGAGTGCTTTGGGGTCATATTTAGGTGTCCAATAATTATCTAAAAACTTGTGTTGGGTGTAATACTCGGTGTAGCGGTGTGGTTTACGTTCTTGAAAAGTGGGGGTGAAACCGCTCGAAATTAAATAAAAAGGCCGGTCCTCCCACAAGGACCGGAAGTTCCCAACCCACCTACACTCACTAAGTGGCCTTCCTAGTGCCCACTGCACTTAAAAAATACTTCAACATGACCTATTCGTGCCCTCTACAATGTACAACATCTTCGGAATCCACAATACTGCGGTATATATCCCTCACAATGTCATGCACCCACGAAAAAAGTAGATTTCATCAAAATCGGCCATCCAAAAATCTGCTCTCGCCGAATTCCAAAGCAATGTTCCGAGTAGACTACTGCACATATTGACATGCTTAAGCATTCTAAAAATCGATAAACATGTTTACATGAAGTATGCGACGTGGCACATCATACATCTATCATATCCGATCACTATTTGGCATTCATAGTATCCGTAGTAATGAAGAAAAAAACATTTGAAAACCTTGGATCAAAAATGTTTTTTACAGGTGTAAGGTGGATTTGAGTGCGTATATACACCCAATACGAGGTCGCCAACATGTATAATCTTGCAAGTATGATTGGGTATGATGTTAGGATAAAATTTTGTACTTGGGCGGCTTGTTTGACCTGGAATTCTATTGGATAAAAATATTTGAATGGCATGGCATGTTTTTCAACGTCCTCCAAAAGTTGCAACTCAAAAATGATAGGGTACATGCTACAAATGCATTGGATATAGTCATTTTATGACGATATACGGTTGATGGCGCATATGGACACTCAGTTTAGGTCCTAAGTATACTAAAAACCGAAGGGTAGGCACTAAGACCGTCAAGAGGACGGCTAAAAGAATTCCCGCAACACCGGTCCTTGTGGGAGGACCCAACGCCGTTTCGGTCCTCCCACAAGGACTGTCGGGCAGTAGCCATGTATGTGAATCTGACAGTGAATGAATAAATACTATCTCAAATGTGCAAACATCACAGACTTGTATAGCATGCTGCATATTATACCATCGTCGTGCGTCATCTGTTCATGACAATTTCTAGCAGGTATGTTCATATCCTGTGAAGATAAATCATGATGCGCGCAGACGAGTGATTTTTGCAACGTTCATTTCAAATGGTGCAAATGACGATATTTTGATGACGAAATCAGTATACGCGCATCAAAACTGCAAGGTAATCGTTCGGTGCAGTAGGCGATTTATTGTGATTATCAAAGTCGCTATTGTGCGCGCTGCGAATGGTGAGCATAACTCTGTCGCAGTATGTATGGCATATGATACGAATGCCATTTTTCGCACGGATCATATTGTTAGGGTTTGAAATCGGTGTGGGGATTTTCACTGTACGAGCCGGGTCAAATCATATATCGTCGTGGGGAGAAAATGCTCCACGACGGGATTTGAACCCGTGACGTTCGCTTCTCTAGTGCGACGCTCTAACCAACTGAGCTACGCGGAGGATGATGATCCTTTCGCGCATTTCAGTGGTACTCGTACAGATCGGACTGTTACAGATCGATGATCGACTATGCGTGTGACATCGACGACGACGTACCAACATCGCGACTGCGGGCGTCTGTCATCTTTCGATCCGTAACATATCTCCCCTCTTTAAAGTGTCGTGACCTCACGACATTCGTGTCGAGTTACTTTTCAGAGGTCCGACCTCAGATGTGATGACGTGGCAGCCTGCGATGAAGCTGGGTAGCAGTTCTTGGGATGCAGCCCATCGCACCGAAGGTGCATCGCAGTTCTTGGGATGCAGCCCGAATCCACGTCATCAGCGCGGGTCACATCGTGCCCATGCATACGCGATCGTAGCGCAGGTCACATCGCCGTGCCCGAGCATACGCGATCTTAGCGTAGGTCACATCGTGTGCCTTATGCCGTTACATCTGAGGCGGTTTCCGAACCGTCGCTTCGATACCAATGTTAGGGTTTGAAATCGGTGTGGGGATTTTCACTGTACGAGCCGGGCAAATCATATATCGTCGTGGGGAGAAAATGCTCCACGACGGGATTTGAACCCGTGACGTTCGCTTCTCTAGTGCGACGCTCTAACCAACTGAGCTACGCGGAGGATGATGATCCTTTCGCGCATTTCAGTGGTACTCGTACAGATCGGATATGTTACAGATCGATGATCGACTATGCGTGTGACATCGACGACGACGTACCAACATCGCGACTGCGGGCGTCTGTCATCTTTCGATCCGTAACACATATTCTGATGATGATTTGATCATCCGCGTCTCAATATGTCGAATCTCGTACAATTGCGAATGATAACTGCGCATATGTGCGATCGGCATGCTCTATGCACACCTTCTCGCGTTGTTATCTCAGACGGTATGTACGAACAAGTGCGATTGCGACGATGATGTCTCCTCGCGCACTGCTTTCGCTGTTTATTATGCAGCGGTCGATATTATGCGAGATATGTTGATATGTGCGACTGCGGCGCCTGAATGATATACGCGCTCCGCAAACCTGCGCACACAAAATTCAATATCTCTACTATTGCTGCACTCACACTTGTGCGTCCTCGTTCGTCGCCTTGACGAGTCAGAGAATACCACTTGTTAGGGCTTCGCTTGGAAGCTATAGGATATATGATATAAGGCGAGGCTATTATTGAACGTTAATAGCTCACGCAGCGTATGTGTGGATATGAGTGCAACGCTTCTCCAGAAGTGACTGCTGTAGCTCAATGCTACCTCATTTACGCAATGCCCCGCATCTCATAGATGCCACCACAATTGGGTTGTGAACCCAAGGCATTGGTTGAACAATCGGTATCGGCTGAACGAATAAGCCATATGATACTCGCATGCTTGTTCAGTTCATGCTAGAAGCGAAGATGAGTTTTCTCCGAACACTTTCGGTTCTTCAAGACTTCATCTTGCTTTGCCATCTCGATGCCACAACCTGGCCTCTCGATGACAGGTGTCACTCAAGGTGAGTGAATGACAGATGGTATGACTGTACATGTCATAGTCGACCGTACTGACGACTGTCTGTCATTATAATATATGACATGACACGACATGACATGACATGACATGGTATGACATGTCTGACAGGTATGACACGTATGACACATATGTCATCGGTCATAACCCTGACACGGACCGTTTTTGGGTCAAAATGCGTTCCACCATCATCGACGAGAACAACGACCCCGCCCCCCAACTTACCGCTATCCGTAACTTGGGCGACAAGCACGCCCGCATCAACAACGATTACAACGAGGAGAAGCGCGTCAAGGACTTGTGGCACATCCTCACCGACTCCGCCAAGCAATCGCCCTTCGTGACCCCGTTGTACGTCCCCATCATCCGTGAGCTCCGTAGTGGTGCGCAGTTCTCTTTTTCCACGTTGTGCCTGCGTGTGCGCACGGTGTGGAGGGAGGAATTGTCTTTTGCCACCCCCGCCGCCGACACCGTCCCCTCCTCTCCGCCTGGTGGTGATGGTGGTGACGGTGCCCGTCCGAAGAAGCCCTCGTTCAACTCCGCCTCCGCCCATCGCGAGCCGTCCCACACCATCAAGCCCGTGGGTGAGTGGCGACCCGAGCCGGCTGGCGCCCTCATCATGCGCTGGAAGGGTGTCGGGTACCCACGGTGCATCCTCTGCTTTCGGTTATGGGGGCTCACCGACTCCCACCCCGACACCAGAGGCATTTGCCCCTTCACGTGCAAGGAGGCCTACAATCCCTCCCGTGTCCCCGACTCCGCTCTTCCGGCGGGCAATCGACCGCTGCCGCGTGAGTTTGCTGCCGCCCTCGCCTCGTTTCAGGGGGTCGGTGGTGCCACCGCCCAGTCTGTGGTGCTTGCGGAGCAGCAGCCTGACCCGCCGCCGGATGCGGCGGTAATGACCTTCATCGCCCCTCCCTCCGACCCGCCTCCATGTCTCGATCACGCGCCCGCCGCGGACTCCGGCGTGCACTCCGTGCCGGCCGAGGGTCCCAACGCGGCAGGCATGCCGCAGCACGGGGGGAGTCTGGACTTCGCCTTCGAGCCCGAGCCGATTGCGATGCTGGGTTTCGCCGAGGAAGATGAGGATTGGCCAGCCTTCCGTGAGACTCCGTGGATTCCACCGATTATCGACAGCTCTACAAGCCGTCAGAACAACTTACAGTGAACCGTGCAACTCTGCCTAGCTTCAATTCACTTGCTGCACAATGCCCATGCTTGTTTAAACGATGGAATCGCCGGAATGAGACTGGAACCGGCGAATGAGACTCAAATGAGACAGGGTATTTTTTTGCGGAATTTTGGTTCCAGGGGCCATATAGATGTGGTATCCATGATAAAAAACGAACTTTGTTAAGAAATTTTGATTTACAGCCGAAAAACAGCCAAAAACACTCCACGAAGGCTGAAAAGTTGGGATATCTGAATTTTGTTTAAAAGACAAGATTATTGCGATACTCACATATTTTGAAGTTGAAAATATGATATAATAACAAGGTAAGTTGAAAATTTATGAAAAGACCATGCATACTCCTTGTTTAGAATGTTTATTTTTGTGTCACGTGAAGCCGCGACACACTGAAAATAAGTGAAAATTGACTATAACACGGGATAACGGTGTTGTAGGCTCAAACTTATCTTAATAAAGAATGTTCAAAACAGAAGACATAAAAAAACTTCATAGGGCAATGCTCCACAGCTGCGGGATGGCTCATTTTTAGCCAGTTCAGCTGAAATGGCTTAGGGTTTGAAGCGGGAGTGCAAGTCATGCCTTGAACTGTGATGAATGATGAAAATGCAAAGTATCCCTACTGTTCACAAGTTTCAAATATGGTCAAGAACCAAAAAAACACCACCAACAATACGTGGGATTGAAGCATATTCGCAATTACTATTTACACGCACGAGCATTACTCAGGGTTTGAGTGCAGGCTAGCCTAAGAGATGGGCGCTGGTACTTCCCCCATAAGAGCGCTGTACATCCGCACCACCGCCTGTGCATACAGTGCGTCGGCGGTGCTGCCCGACTCCCCCTGGAAGGAAGCAAGGTCTTTAAGCTCCTCCAACCTGATGCTTGCCTCGAGGGCGGCGTTTGTGCTCTGCTCCTTCAAAGCAATGACGAGCTTCTGTGCCTCTACCCCGGCCGCTCTTTGCCTGTCAGGTACCAGCCTTGGCTGTCCCACAGGCACTCCTGGTGTACCTTGGGCGTCCAACGCCACGGGCATCGGCTGCTGCGATGAGCCCTGAAGACCTCGGAGAGGGCCAGCTTGGCCTCCGGGCATCAAAGCCTGCGAAAGCCCCATTAGAGATGGTCAGTAGTGTGCCAGGTTTCGGAACTGCGAGGGACATATATATATAAAAAAAAAACAATACAAAACTTTATATTCTAAAGAAGAAGGAAACCTTACCGAGATGAGCTGCATGGCGATCTCCTGGGTGTACTTCTCGCTGTTCCTATGGTTTTCCCGTTCGATGGCCATCTGCTCCTTCAGATCCTGGACGGCTTTCTTTGACTGTTCGCTGATGGCGTTTTTGAACGTGTCCATCGTCTTGTTGGAAGCCTCGGAGAGTTGCTGCTGAGCAACGACGTGTTTGTCCGTCAGCTGCACCTGATGCTGCAGGTGCTTGTTCTCAATGGCATCTTGCCTTTGCAACAGCGCTGCTTGGAGCTCCTTGGCCTCCTGGTTGCGTTCGTCCTGGTCTTTGCGCAATTCCTGCTCCCGAAGCCTTGCTTGCTTCCCCTGCTCCTCCAAGGCCTTCTTACTCTCCAACTTCGACTCCTCCAGAGCCTTCTGAAGGCGCTCGTTTTCCTTGGCAAGGTTGGCAACCTCAATCTGGGACTGGTCACGAGCACGTTTCAACTCTTCAAGGTTTTGTCTGTCGGCGTCGGAGTCGGTGTTCCTGGCAGTAGCGTTCCGCACGCTTTCGGACGTCAGCCTCAAGAACAGGTCCGCCATGTACTTCTTCATCTTGGCGTCCTGTGAGCATGTGCAGGTTTGTCAGTCAACAGTCTGGTCAAAACTTAATCAATACACCAAAATAGGGAAAACGGGGCCAAAAGTACCATGTCCTGGACCTTCTCCTTTTTGGAAAGAGGTCTGTCTCGCCGCTTTGGGAGGTCATCCTCTTCCTCAGACTGGCTTTCTTGAACGATGCTCTGAGAAGGCTCCTGCACTTCGTTTTGCACCCCAAAGGAACCGTGCAGTACTTCTGCAAGGTCCAACTCAGGATCGTTGGTCTTTTCGCTGTCCGTAAGGTCCAGTTTCTGCCGTAAGGTCACCGGCGGCCGACAAGAGGAAGTCCGTTTCCTTTTGGTCTCTGCTGCTGGCTTTGGTGGCGATGACAGCTTTCGTTTCCTCGTGCCACTGCCCAAATCATCGCCAACAGCTCCGCTTGCACCCTTCCCCTTGGCCTCGCCAACAGCTCCGCTTGCACCCTTCCCCTTGGCCTCGCCAACAGCTCCACTTGCACCCTTCCCCTTGGCCTTGGAAACTGCTTTCCGAATCCCCTTCGGGTTCTTGCTACCTTCACCTGCATGGTTGCCGGGTACTTTCTGCTTCGCGTAAGGAGTACTGTCCGAGAGCTGCAACGGTGCACCACTTGACATGACATATGCCGTCACCGTGCCCACCAAACGGAAGGTGAGCCCCGCTGAGAAGTTGGAGGAGGCGAGAGTCCAGTAGTTGGTGTCGCCAACCTTTGCCGCTGTCCTCGCCCCACCTGGCAGCTCCGAGCGCCTCTGCTCCTCGGCCGCGATCTTTTCCCAGGCAAAAGCCAATACCTGCTTAAAGCCTTGATACCTCTCGGCCTCCTCGGCTATTTCCCCATCGGCAAAGGGCAGCTTCGTGGGTAACGTTTTGACGTCGCCGTCTGCATAATCGGGCAGGCGGATGTCGTGGGCGTACACCTTGTTGCTCTGCAGCTGCAGAAACGGGTATCTGTCGCAAAAGTGCTCCTCCCGCTTGAGCGTGACATGTCGGTTCTGAAGCAGAGGGGTTTGAAACATGACGTATTCGGCCATGTTCCCGTCATGCTTCTCGCTCAACAAAGTGGCATGCCACTGACCCGAGCTGCCTTGGCTCAAGTTGGCGCAAACGAACCGGATTGTGGCGCCGTGTAGATCAAGACCAGCCTCCTGCCCAAGGTCCATCACTGTTTCTACTTGCATGCCCTGTACCAAGGGCATGCGATACGCAAGTTTCTTCTCCCGGGTGAACTGTGCCTCGAGGTAGACGTACACCTGTAGAAGCCACCATTTCGAACTAAATAAAAGTTACAGGCCAAATAAAAGCAAACAAAGTGATTTTCAAAGGCAGGCCGGTCGCTTACCGGCTGTTTCCCGTTCACCAAACGAGGCACCAACTCCGTTCGCGCGTTCTTGACGTTGGTACGATGCTGGTTCGAATGATCTTCCTGCGCCATCTCGTCGAAGGACAGATATTCGGGGTCATCCGCAGATGGACCCCGTACGACTTGAAAGTCGACCGCTGCTCGCACATCTTCATCCTCACGGAAGACGAAGGTGATGTCCTTGACGTCCCCGTGCTGGCAGGTGAGGTACGCGATTGCATCCCCAAACGTGCGGAACACACCTGGATTGCCTGGTTTTCGTAGGTTGAAGATTACCACGCGATCCGCAACCGCATGCCCGGACGCAGGAGGCCTCCAGATCTGCTTGAGCCACGCCAGTCCCACTAACAGAGGCAACCCTAGGCTGTTGACCTCCTCAAACTCAAGCAGAAACAATTTTCTACCCTCCCTTGCCTTCGACCTAGGCTGCTCCAAGCCGTCATCCTCGTCGACCTGGTGGGGTGTGTCCACGATGACGCGGTTGTCCTCCTCCCCGGGTTGGGGCCCGTACCGCTCCTGGCACAACGTCAGCATATTACTGACGATGTTTTTTTCGTCCGCCTTGTAGAGTTCGCTTTCAAAAACATTATACTTGGACCCGTCCTCCAAGCATTTCAGCAGGAGCTCTTTCCCACAGGCATTTTCCAGCCCGAAGTCTGCATGTATGATTACGGGCTTGCCGTCCCCATCCTTCAGACCGCCCTGGTCCAAGCACTGCCCCAAAAGCACGTACTCCCACCCATCAGCCGTGACCTTCACCAGCTCCTGGCAGGTGATCAGACCCAGCGAAACAAGGTCCACGCTGAACGCATCTAATTCAGCGTGGACCTGCAACTGATCCAAGGGGTTGCTGTCCTCCTCGTAAGGCAACAAATTCTCTGCGGCTTCCACCTCTTCTGCGAGGTTTTGCGCCGCATGTGCTTCTTCTGCTGTAACCGGAAGATCGGGTGCTTTTTTTGCGGGGGCATTATCGGATCCATCGGAGGCATCATCAACACAATATTCCTCCATTTTTTCAGTTACCCTTAAAATTGAGTCATCTGTAAAAAGCTTAGTCTCTAGAATGTGTTTCCACAAGGGGCCTTTCAATCCATAGTTATCCCATGTTAGAATAATCTCGCTCACATCTGCCGCTAAGTCATAAGGAACGATACACTTGCCCTCGTTTACGAGCTTTTTTTCTAATATCTTCTCCAAATCGGGAAGGGCCTTATCCAACAGTTCTTGTACGGAAGCTAAACCCATTATTCTTGAACACGAAAGCGCAGAATATAAAGTGAAATCTTGCGGTTTTTCGTCACCGGTACCCAGACAATAAATTGTTTAAAAACTACCTGGGCACCGGTGACGAAAAACCGCAAGATTGTGTCAAGGTGGTAACAATCTACCAAAGTCCTCGACGAATTCTGAGAATTCGTCGAGCGGGGCATCAGCGCCCGTGACGAATTCTGAGAATTCGTCGAGCGGGGCCCCAGCGCCCGTGACGAATTCTGAGAATTCGTCGAGCGGGGCCCCAGCGCCCGTGACGAATTCTGAGAATTCGTCGAGCGGCGCCCCAGCGCCCGTGACGAATTCTGAGAATTCGTCGAGCGGGGCCCCAGCGCCCGTGACGAATTCTGAGAATTCGTCGAGCGGGGCCCCAGCGCCCGTGACGAATTCTGAGAATTCGTCGAGCGGGGCATCAGCGCCCGTGACGAATTCTGAGAATTCGTCGAGCGGGGCATCAGCGCCCGTGACGAATTCTGAGAATTCGTCGAGCGGGGCATCAGCGCCCGTGACGAATTCTGAGAATTCGTCGAGCGGGGCCCCAGCGCCCGTGACGAATTCTGAGAATTCGTCGAGCGGGGCATCAGCGCCCGTGACGAATTCTGAGAATTCGTCGAGCGGGGCCCCAGAGCCCGTGACGAATTCTGAGAATTCGTCGAGCGGGGCCCCAGCGCCCGTGACGAATTCTGAGAATTCGTCGAGGGCCCTCGACGAATTCTCAGAATTCGTCAAGGGCTCTGGGGCCCTGAAAGAATTCCTGAACAATTCGTCACCAATGTCACGAAACAGAAACACCTAAAGCGGTTTACCCGACTCAGGTAAGTATTTTTTGTTCTGCTCAAAACATGGAGTCCCGCAAAAAGAGACCCTCCAGAAAGCAGCTTGACAAAAAACAGCGAAACAATATCGCCACGTTTTGCTCGGCTGAATATTCATGCGGATGCTCTGAGAGTTGCGATCGTCAGTTTGCGTACGCTTCCTACGAAAGAAACTATAATCATAAGAATCTTCTATCTCAGAGAGAGCTCACTTCTGTGCTGACTTCCACTATTGCTGATGCAGTCGTGCGGGACTCTAAAACAGGAGAGCGTTGCATCCCTTGTATCAGCACCCCGTTCAAGTTCGGTGACAAGAGGGTATGCGCTGTCACTTTCCGCAACTTATGGGGCTTGCCACGTGCTACATTCTTTCGGTATCAGAAGGCTGCCCTAGCAGTGGGTGGCATGATTCCAAAGACGACGGTTTTTCAAGAGAAAAAGATCCCCAAAACGCCGTTCGGTCCTTGTTACGACGCTTTTAAGGACTGGGCTATGGTTCACATGTTAAAAGGTCTTCCACAAGACATGCCAACCAATGGGTCGCTACAGATCAAGCCGCTGGATTACGACGTCGAGTATATTAATTACCGACGCCTGGTGGCGGAACCGGTCCTTGTCGTGAATAAGACCTTCCGGAAATACTGCAGGCACTTGGTCAAGAACGAATTGAAAATCCGTATTCGGAAGAAGGTCGAAGTGTCAGGCATGCATGTGTTCGATCTGCGACAACCTTGACGCGCGTTGGGCTAAGTTGCAGGCTTCCGACCCAGACCATGACGCTTGGAAGGAGTTGACTAACCTGAAGGAATCACACAGCGCGACGCACAAGTATCAACGCAACTGCTACGACGCACGCAGGAGAGAAAGCGCTGATCCTCTTGGGGAGATCGACTCCATCGCCCTTGACGGGGCGGCAAACAAGAATACCGTGGTGCCTCACGCCCCTCATCAAGTGAAACACATCAACGAGAAGAAACAGAATTTCTTCAACTTGCATCTGCAGCTCACTATATTCCATGGTTGCATGTTGCTCTTCAATCTGAGTTTTCCTTGGAGCCAACCCAAAGGCGCGAACATGATGCTGACTTCCTTTACCAACCTGCTTGTGCTCCTGGCTTTTGGGCATAGTGGCAAACGGTTCTTCAGGAAGACGTTGCATCTTCAAGTTGACGGAGGCTCTGAAAACTGGAATCGCTACACGTTCGGCTTTTGCGCCCTGCTGGTTCATTATGGCATCTACCACAACCTCGTGTTGCATCGCCTGATGGTTGGACACACCCACAACGATGTTGATGGCTGGTTCGGTTTGATGAAGATGTACATATTCGGTAAGGATGCTACAAAAGCAGGCCGATGGCTCGTCTTACTCGAAGACTATATCAACTGGCTTGTATCGTGGCCGGTAAATAAGTTCTTGAAGCTGGTACAAGTTCAGGGTCAGCAGCTGGACTTCAAAAAGTGGTTGAAGCCGCATCTGAACTGGAACCTCACGGGATATGGAGGTATGGTGCGCGACGTGCATTACGTGGAATTCCAAAAGGACGAGCATGGCGTAGTTCGCATGAAGTACAAAGGGGGGGACCATATTAAGCCATGTCTTCCCAAAGGCGTAGACGAGGACTTGACCAAAGGTCTGGAAGTAATGAACAACTATCCCGACATTGACAGCTCTCCACCCTTGCAGGAAGTGGAGCCGCTTCCAGCGAAGGAGGAGGCAGCCACGCTGAATGCGTTTCAGCGGCTATGTGATCATGGTGTCGACCGTATCTCTCATGAGCAACAAGAACATCTATGTGGGTATGTTCCTTTACCACAGAAAGCTTCCGACTACGACACCTGGAAGGGCCCGAAGTTTGATCAGCAGCAACCCTTGGACTTGAAGTTGCTGCTGAGCAACGCTTGGCACCAGAACACGACCGAGGCGTCCGACCCCGCAACAACTGAACCTCAACCAGAGTTGGAGACCATTGCCGACGGCAGAAATGTGATGGTCAAGGATCTGCCAGTGGACATTCCCAAAATAACGAAAAGATGTGAGCAAGAAGCACGTCGGGTTGAAGATATTTCTTTCTGGTGAGTTCTACAATAGTCACTTCTTTTAATTAGTACAAGATATGAACCGCCATCAAGCACGCTGCTTATTGACTGACCAAAGGGTTTCTTATGTTCCTTATTATTCAGGTACAATAAGGGCGAGCTTAAGGCGGTGTTGCAGCATATGGGGCTCGACGGTGCGGGGCTGGCTGCAGGGTTGGCCACACGTTTGTTCAATGCGACCGCCGCAGCGCGCAAGGAACATCATGAAAAGGGGCGTCGCGGTCAGCGTTCGAATGCAGGAAGCGCGAGACCGGTTTCCGACGACAACGGAGGTCAAGGTCGAGGCAAGGGACGTGGGGGGAGAACAACTGGCCCCGACAGTCAAGCTGCAGTTGCTGAAGCAGGTGCAGGGAAAGGTCGAGGCAAAGGACGTGGGGG
>LGRX02001633.1:0-26152 GCA_001247695.2 Cymbomonas tetramitiformis | reverse complement strand
CATGTATCACCTTCAACCACCATGGACGCGCAACTGTCCGTGTTGGATAGTCACCCTCTGGATGATGATGAGCTTGGAGGGAGTCACCCATTGGATGATAATGAGGAAGATGATGATGACCCACTTAAATGTGAGCGGGTGTGCAGCGATGGTAGTGTACGATGGGGACCCACTGAATACTTGGCTTCTGCACAAGATCCAGATGGACCCCTACTTCTGGTATTCTTCGCGTACTTGAAGGGACATCGTGTCAAGGTGCTGGTGGATTCTGGAGCTTCAGATATATTCGTATCTGAAGACTGCGCCAGACGCTGCAAGTTGACTACGCGAAGTGGACCCGCTATGCGTGTGACCCTGGCGGATGGCTCAGTCAAGACGACTGGTCATGTGGCTTATTCTAAGTTCACTGCCAGGACCACGACAGGGACCTATACTGAGCCATCTATGGCTATGCGGGTGCTACCCTTGGGCATCGCCGTGGACATGGTGCTGGGAGGGAAATGGCTACGCAGCTTATCTCCCATTACGCTGGACTATGATGGCAATGGTGCAGTGTCCTTTTCTAACAAAAGGAAAGGAGGCGGTGCAGAGAGGGTTACCATTTCCGGGTGTAATCCTGGAATCAGTGCTGCCCCTGGAGGAAGGAAAGGGAAGCGACGAGGAGATGTGGATTGTGCCGGGCTGATTGACGAGGTGTTCCTCACTTCGGTGCAGTTGAAGAAACATCTAGTGGCTGCGGAAACGCGGAGACTCGCGGGAGACGCTTCTTCAATGCCCGCATGGTTGATGATGGCTGCGAGGACCACAACCGGAGAGTCGGCTTTCAAGGTGGAAGCTGAGGATTTGGCCGTCGAGAAGGAGGACATCTCGAAGATTCCTACTGGCGCCAACGATGAACCGAAGAACCCTGTGTCGCAGCAGGACTCGCAAGATGCGGATGCCACTGCAGCGTGGAAGAAGAAGTTCAAGGACCTCTTCGACGAGTTTGAGCAGGAGCTGCGGGACTCTTTACCTTCTGGATTGGAAAACCTTCGGCACGCTGACGAAGATCAGGCGAAGATTAACCTCAAGCCGGGCAGAGAAGGAGGACCTCCCTGTAGAAGACCTTACAAGATGTCTGTGGAGGAGTTGCGTCAACTACGAGAACGCATTGAACAACTGGTGGAGAAAGGATATATACGACCCTCTTCGAGTCCGTATGCGGCTCCTTGTTTAATGGCACCCAAGCCAGGACAGCCCCATATCCTTAGGCTGGTGTGTGATTTCAGGCAACTGAATTCACAAACAATTCGAGACCGGTATCCTCTACCTGATATTCAAATGATGTTTGACGAGATGCAGGGAGCTACCCATTTCTCCACCTTCGACGTTGTAGACGGGTTATGGCAAGTACCTATGGCACCTGAGGACGTGGAGAAGACAGCGTTTACTACTCAGATGGGAGCCTACGAGTGGTTGGTAATGCCTCAAGGCTTGCAGAACTCCCCGTCACAATATCAACGGCGAATGCAGCGAGCGTTGGGACATTTACTGTGCCCGGAGGCACAGCGTGAGCCGATATGCCTATGCGTCCGTATGTGTGTCATCGGGGGTAATCTGGGATTGGCACGATGACAGTGAAATTGGGCTTGAAATCACGATGAGAATGAATACCAGATGTCCGGGGTATGACACTATGACAGTATGACACTATAGTAGTATGACAGTACTGTGGGGGGTGTCATCGTGGAACTCAGTCAGACCCTCGAAGAATGGTCAGATTCGCATCGGGGTTGAAAAGACAATGAAATCGAATATCAGATATCAAGGTTATGACAGTATGACAGTATGACGCTATGACAGTATGACAGTATGACAGTACAGTAGTATGACAGTACTGTGGGGCAGTCATCGTGTCAGCCTGTCGGCATAACATCTGAATCGAGAATGACGAATCGGAATTAGAAATGAGATCGGATCGGGAACTGAACGTTGAGCCGAAGTGTGACATCGGCTGTCGAGTGGTTGACCCTGCAACCTGAGTGACGAGTGAATAAGTGGAGCACTTGAGAAGTGTTTAGCCTTCAGAACTCGGAACCGAATTATCGTTTGTACCTCAATCTGGCCCTGATCCAGTATATTATAAAAATCCGAATTGTGTACCTTTGCACGTTCAATCAAAAACATATCTCCGAGCATCTGTCGTAGTGCCCACGGGCACATTTGGTATCAGTGTGCTGCGAATTCGCCCTTGCGCAACTCGCCCACGGACCTATTGGAACTTTCGTTGTAATACAGGGGGAGAGCTGTACTTCCGGCTATACGTGCGCAATTTTTGCCTCTATAAGTACATTTTTTTTCGTATACAACGACCGTATTCTCTGGGAAATATCTTCAAAACGTCATATTTCAGCTTCTTAACACTGGGGGCTCAAACTGGCTCAGAAACCCAAGCATTCGTTTTCCGATCTTAAACCCGAAGTCCGTCCCAGGCCACAAACGACCGTCAGGGAGCACCCTAAAGGGTTTCCCCGGTCTACAGTAGCCAAGAAAACCATATAGCTTACCTTTCAGAGCCCCAAAAAGGCGAAAAACCGCCCAAAACAGCCAAAAATAGCCGTTTTTGACAGTTTCCAGCCTACCCCAAAACCTCTCCCAGTAGCCCCCACCACCGAAAAACCCCTCTTTAGACCCCATAGAACAGCCTAGAAACCCCTGATACCGCCCTCACGGCCATCAGCAGCGGGGAAAGCTCCACCAAACGGCGCTTTCAGCAGTTCTGGGACGTTTCTGGCAGCCCTTCAGCACCTCCTGGTATTCTCCAGCAGTGCACTGACTGGGGCTTTTTTGGGACCTACGGAGTACAAATACCGTCTGGGACTTCACTGGACCTCTGCATTGGACCTGGCACCCCTCCTTTCGTCGCTGCTTGACCCTTGCTTGCGCGCCTAGGCACTCAAAAATCGTGTCGCGGAGCCCTGGCCAAATTTTGAGTTCGCTGGTGTATGGCAGTACCCCCAGACCCAGACAAATACAGAAGAGCGTGGTGGAAGCAAGGACCTATTAAGTGGGTATTCCCTCCAGACCCTACCTACCCACCAGCAGGCGCCTTCTGGCAGAGCGGTTTCAGCGGCCCTCCTTCCCCCTCTTCCTCTGACGACGAGGAGAACAGCGACTGAACGCCTGAGCAGAGCCAAGCTGGCTATCCCACCAGTGTACCACGATTTCGTGTGGCAACAGGTTGGAAACTGCCGCTTCCGCTACCCGCACACCCAAGACCTGA
Organism: Cymbomonas tetramitiformis; assembly: GCA_001247695.2. Taxonomy (NCBI): domain Eukaryota; kingdom Viridiplantae; phylum Chlorophyta; class Pyramimonadophyceae; order Pyramimonadales; family Pyramimonadaceae; genus Cymbomonas; species Cymbomonas tetramitiformis. The sequence continues at coordinate 22,890 of LGRX02001633.1, read as the reverse complement.
CAGCCTTCCCCGCGCTCCCTGGTTCATATCCAATACAAGTGATCGACGAGTGGCCTTGGGTTCCCCCATCTCCACCTGGAAGCCCCGCTCCTTCGCCCCCGGCGAGTGACATCGACGAGGACGAGACTGATTAAATAAAAAGGCGAGCACTCACTACTTTTGCTCACCTGTGGCTATTGCCACACCCAGTCTGTGAACTCAACCAGCTCAGCAGTCAGAATGTCACAGCAGACATCAGAATCATTTCCCAGCATGGGTGTCAGTGCAGAGCCGCTACACCACCCACTGTTCTCCCCCATCACCTTCCCATCTCCCACCGCATACGCTTCCTCTCACCCCCTTCCACATCCAGGCACCACCATGCCCTACACAGCGGTGCCCCGCCCTTATACCATGCCGGATGGCACCCCCGCACAGGCTGTATGGAACGGCGTCAATTGGGTATTGCCCCAATCAGCGCCCCTCGCTGGGGGAGTGTCACCAGTGCCGTTCACACTGGGAACCCACCACCCCGTGGGCGCATATCCCACACCGTTCCAACAACAGCTGCAGCAGCAGCAGCAGTGGCTCGCGTACCAGCAGCAACAACAGCAGTGGCTTCAGCAGCAGCCACTGGAACCGATGCAGCAGCAGTTACAGCAGCAGCAGTTCCAGCAACAGCAGTTACAGCAGCAACAGCAGCAGCAGCAGCAGCAACAGCAGCCGCAGCCGCCACAACAGCCGCAGCATCGACCACAGCAGCCCCACCAGCTGGCACCAGCCACCTCCGCGCTTCATGACTCAGGCGCGGACCTCTCATCGCTGCAGCACTTCATCAGCATCGGTGCCGCAGCCCTGCCGGACCCTCTGCAGGTACCCCTTGACAGCGGAGCTCAGCAGAGCGTCTCGGGCGGGACCCAGCTCTTGGTGCGTCACCTTCTTGCAGTGGCAGCAACCTCAGAGACCCGCCGGCGTCGGCGTTCCCGAAGAGTATCCTCGGGCCCTGCGACACATGGCAAGCATCTCCCAGGCCCAAGCCACGCACCTGATCACTCTGACCCCGACTCCGGCACGGACATCAGCCGCACCAGCACGGGGACCAGAGGCAGCCGAAGCACGCAGGCACGGGCTGAGCGCAGGCGGAGGGCCGCCCACAGGTCCGGTTCCGACTCGGACGCGAGCAGCCGAAGCGAGCACATTCGCAGAGAAGTCCTGGCGGCAGTACAGGCCCTGGACATCTCCGCGGTGCTTTCGAGAGGACTCGCCCTGCCTGGCGCGACGACATCTGTAGGAGCCTCCCCACCAGGCGACCCTCAGAGCAGCGTACAGGGGGGTCTGATGGCGGACCATCTACACGAGGCAGACGCCGCCGCCAGCGTAACCCCTCCAGTGCCTCAGACCGTCGCTGAGACCGCTCCCGCCGAACCTCCCACTCAGGGCCGGCCAAATCCCCACAACATGATGGTGGCCCGCCGGCGGCAGTCGATGGAGACGGTGGTGCACGGCGGTGGCAACCCTGACTCGGAGCCCAGAGACTCCAGTTCAAGCGACTCGCCACCACCAGGGCCCCCCAGTGATCCACCTCAAGATCCCCCTGACGACCCCGCACCAGAGCCCTCCTACCCTCAGTACCCAGAGGTCAGAGCTCTCTTCGTCACCCACGACGGTGGGTCATTGTGGGTGCACCAGTCAGCGGGGGTGCGAGGCGCGGCAACCGTCACCCTGCCATGGGATGAACGCCGCCGGGCTGGGGTGCAGGGCGACGCCATCTTGTTCAGGATCATGCACCTGCTGGGAGCGCCGCTGACCGCATATGCGCGCATGGGAGGCCGCCTACACCATGCACCCCTACCACTTACCAACCCTCGTGTGGAGACCTGGGTTCTCATGGTCGACCGCGAGGTCATGGATATGGCAATGGGGGACCCAGCCGCAGCCAATGTGCGGTCTACGAGCATGGGGCAGCCAGTGTGGGAGTGGATCCCTGCCACTGCGCGGGAGTCGGAGATGCAGAACTTCGACCAGGACGGGCTCGCCGCGTGGTCGGAAGTCAGCAACTCCGATTGGTACCGGAGCATGAGCGTGGTGGCCGCACAACCATCCACCCCCCTGCCCTTCCATACACCTCTTCCACTCCCCGCTCCACCATTAGCCCCTGCATTACCGCCCACTTCGACTGCAGTCCCCACAAACCCCGCGCCTGCACTCCCGCCCGCGCATGCCCCGGGACCACCACCTCCAGCCCGTTTCCCCCACTCCGCCGCCACAAACCCCGTTCACTCTGCCACTGCCGCGAACCCCGTTCACTCTGCCGCCGCTGCGAACCCCGTGCTCTCTCCCAGCGCCACCCCCTTTGTTCCAGGCATCGTCCGTCTGCCGCAGGGCACTAACCTGCGAGCATCCTCAGACGAGGTCCGCCTGGAGCACAAGACCAAGGAGATGGTGCTAAAGTTGGTCAAGAGCGTCACCAGGTTCCCCCGCTCCGCGTCCGACACAAAATCGGCCGACAAGGAGGGCCTCCTGACGCAGTTGGAGCACTACTCCAACATGGTGCGGAAGATATTCCAAGAGGCCATCGTGATCGAGGCACTGACCACTCCCAGCTGTACGCCGTCAGTATCAGCGTACCAGGCGAGTGTGTCAAGCCTTCTTTGGAGCTTCAAGGAGCACACTCTTCAAGACCAGCAGAGAAGTTCTTGGAGCGCGCGGCGGGGACCTTCGGGTCCGAGCAGGCCTGGCACCAACGCTACGGGGAGCTGGACGTGTTCTTCAGCGATCTGGCGGTGTGCTCCCTGACGCAGGCCTACCTGGAGAACGCACATGGCGAGGCCATTGCCCTGAAGCAGGCGACGAGCGAGACCGCGGCGGAGTATTTCTCGCGATTGGAGACCCGCATGGCCTCCGTCAACTTCCTGGCCGGCAGAGTCCCCAATTGCGTGGAGATGTCCAACCTGTCGATGCTCTCTACGTACCGCCGAGGGTTGAAATATGCACCCAAGGTGATGCGGCGCCTGAGAGCCATCCACTTGGATGTCTCCAAACCAGAAGAGTGGGAGAGGAAGGCCGTCGCTGACGATATCCCAGGCACCCACAACGCCTTGTTGAAGATTCGGGAAGTCGCTGAGGAGGTGGAGAGTGACATTGACACGGAGGCGGCTCAGAGGCGCTCTCAAGACCGTCCTTCCCGTACTGTTTCCTTCGCCAACCCACCACCTCGCACCCCCTTCTACAGGCGTACCCCCTCTTCGAACCGCCCAGCTCTTGCCATGCTGGAGAATGGGCCTGCCACCACCGTTGCCGCGGCAGTGACCCCATTGCCACCACCACCTGGCCTCTCCCGCCCCGACGCTCCGAAAGTTCGCCGGTGCTTCGCCTGCGGCTCCGCGGAGCACATCGTCCGTAACTGCACGGACGAGGCTAAGCTCAAGGAGTGGAGGGCCAATGCACCCGCTCGATTGGCGAATTCCCCTGGGTTTGTAGCCGCCGTCGTCTGGGCCATCGAGCAGCAGGAGGACATCTCCTCGGTGGATGGCGTCCCAGAGGAGTTCTCCGAGGAGGTCTTGGCACTTGCTACCTGTGAGGACGAGCAGAGCTACCAGACCCTGGCGGCCCTCGCGGGTATCGAGCTTGTGGAGGGCGACGGCCTCCCCCCGGTGGAGAGCGATGAATGACTGGCCGGCGACCAGCCCCAGACCCTGCCCTTCGAGGAAGTGAGGTCTTGCCCTGATGATCAGACCCTCTCCGCCCTGGAGAAGCGGTCAGAGCCAGTGGAACCCCGACGCGCCCGAGGACGCAGAGACCCTTGGGGCCACCGTCCCCATCCCAAGAGCGTGGCCTTCACCTCTGGGACCCGCTTGCGACACACCTACCGCTCAGCTGGTGCCCCATCGCCGCCGAGGGATGACCTGACCAGCCACCCTCTTGCAGAAAGCACCCCCTTCGATGAGCCGTCACTACCTCTTGATGACGGCCCTGCTTATACACAGGCAAGGATCGAGGGTCGGAGAGGGCGGCGAGTCCCCCGGCACAGACCCCCCATTATGGGCAGCAACCGCGGAGAGCCCCGCGATCTTCGCCCCCGACCGCGTGTTGTTCTACCACTGCCCAGCTATCAGTCCAACCTCGCAGACCCGCAGAAGAGGCTGACTGCGTGGCACTGGAAGAGGGATCTATATTCTCTCCCCCTCGAAGTCGCCATGCAAAAAGATCGCAGAGCCCTGCGCAAATCCCCGGAGGCTGCCAAGGACCTGGTGGATAAGATGTGGGAGCGTACTCGTAGCCGCATACGCTCTGGGAGTCGATCGCCGAAGGAGCACGTGAACCGCGCCAACCAGCTGGCGGAGAGGGTACGCATTGCCCGTGAACCTCAAGACCGTAGAGAAGGCCATCAGCGCATCGCACTGTGGCACCTCCTCTCACACGACGGCCACCAGCAGGTCCTCGAGTCCCCTAGCGCCAGCTCCTCCGACCTCTACGCAGCTTGGAGAGAGCTGTCGCCCGCCGAGCAGCTGGAGGCGATCGCCACTTCGAGTCCAAATTTCTCCCCCGGTAGCAGGCTGTGGGAAAAGGAGGGTGCACGAAGAGCAGCAGCGAGATCCTCGACCTCTCTCTGCACCCTGGACACCGAAGTGGGCACAATACCCGGGACAGCGGGAGACGTGGGCTTACCTGGCGCCTGGTGCAGTCTACACGCAGTGCACCAGTATAAGATGAGGAAGCTGGGTCCCAGCCCCTTGGGAGCATCCCCTCCATCATCCCCACTGGTCGAGCCCACGACAGAGACGACGTCCTCGCGCCATGACAACGCGCCGGCTACCCCGGGAGGAAACCTTGAAGGCCCGTCTGACTGCGTAGTGACGGAGGAGACCTCCACACCCAGCTCGCTTTGCTTCACCCAACAGATGACCACCGTCAGAGCGCATGAAGCAGATGAAGCGCCGCCCCGTCTCGACAGCCACCCCATCGCTGAAGACCCTGAGGTGATGGAAGAGGAGTCCTCAGTCAATTCGCTCTGCTTCACCCAGCAGATGGCAGCAGCTGGGACCCCTGAGGCGAGAACTGACCACCAGAGCTCCCACCAACTCGCCCACAACTCCCCTACTGGCAGCCCTCAGCATGACGAGGATCCCCTCACCCATGGCAGTCTCATCAATAGTGTCGCTACCCATGCGAGCCCCACAACAAGCGGCACTACCCACGTGAGCCCCACAGTAAGCGGCACTACCCATGTAAGCCCTACCACCAGTGGCACTACCCATGTGAGCCCTACTACCAGTAACACCACCCATGTGAGCCCTACCACCAGCGACACCACTCATGTCAGCCCCACCTCGAGCGAATGCACCTCAGCGGGCACCCTGCTGACGGCGAGTGTAGACAACCTCGTCAGTCATCCGACTGAAGATGTTGATTTGCTGGATGAGGAGTTCTACGCCGCGTGTAGGCAAACGTTGGAAGAATGCCGCGAGGCCTCGGACAACCTCCTCCCCAACCTCAAGTGCAAAAGCATACGTGCTGGATTTGGCACAGTGACACCCAAAATATGTCACCTGCCTCATCCTAGAGTAGTCTGGGTGACCGTCACTCGTAGGCCGAAACCTAATCCCTGAACTTAAAGTCAGGTATATGTTTATCTTTTTTATCTTATCAATCCGACCGTTCTGATATCGAAACCCTATATTGGGGTATAACGACAAATAGATATATATCGGCCCTGTATATCTAGCAGGTTTTGGTTCGCACCATCGCTTTTACACTGCTTCTACTATGAGTGGCTAAACGCCGACGCTTGGGATGGAGTGAGCGGTCGCTAGGGAGGCACACGCGGTTCAGTGGTATGGCCTAGGCAGCTTGGTTGATTGAGCGGCTTCGCGGACGGTGCACTTGGGCGTTTTCCGAGTTGATTTTACGTTGGCTGGATTTTGCCGTACTTCTGGTCGATATCACACCGTTTGCGGTACCCGGGAATCCTTTAAGTCCACACGACTTCATCGAGTTCTTCGTCCTTATCCGCAAGTTTACGCTCTCGACGACCACCACCTCTTGGCCGCCACCACCGCGACCGCTTCCCGATCACACCCGCTTGCTCCACCCCTACTGTCATTTCATCATGGTTGCCACCAGATCTACTTCGAGCGCTCCTCTGCGGAGGAGGAACCTAGCGACTATTTTCGACCAAGCTGCTGCCCGACATGCGGCCACTCCAGGGACTCCGACGGCGACCGTCCCTCCAGCGTCTGGACCACCTGCGGCATTCGTGGCAGCTGTCCGTACTCTGATCCGCACCAGGCACGACGAGAAGGCCGCCAAATTTGTCGCCAAGAAGTGCTTCGGCTTGAAGGACGAGCGCTTCCATGGCAACGAGAAGAACGTGCACGTCATCTTTACCCGCATGGTGGCTGCTCTTCGCGAGGCTTTCGTGGCCGAGGACGAGCAGCTGGGCGACCTCTTTATACTCGACGACGCCGGCATCACGGTGCGAGAGGAGAGCAATCAGCTCCTCTTCTCCACCCTTGAGCTCCTCGTGCATCCTTCCAGTCCGGCTTCGGACTGGTTGGAGAGCTCTGCTCAGACGTTTCCCGCGGATGGGAAACGTGTTCTGCTCGAGTTTGCACGTAAACTGCTTCATGCCGACGCACCCTTTCAGGGGACGTCGGACTTGCTGGCAGTTGAACTGGGCTACGGCATGGACCCCAACGACTCGATCATGGACTTCAACGCCGCGCTCGCCGCCGCGAAGCGCAAGAACACCCTGGACGAGGACGACGTCAAAGGGCAGTTCATTCAGGCCATGGACGCCGACTACTACAGGCCTGTGGTTTCGAGGCTCCTGCTGCACGACCAGCGGGCGGCGGTGTCCCTGTTGACCGTTCAGCAGTGGGCCCGCGAATGTCATGCGGCTCACGTGCGGGCTGGCACGGCTTCGCCGAAGTCGGCTGCGGTTGGCAGCCACATGTTGCCTGCGAGGTTTGGCGACCCGCCGAGCGGACACACTTCCGCGGACGCCGACGTGATGGAGATCCTCCTCGCGTTACGCAAGGAGGTGCGCGTTCTCTCCGACAAGGTCAACGGGAAAGGCTTCACTCCCCGCGCGGAGAAGCCTCACAACCCACGCACAGGGTTGAAGTACCGCTTCGCAGCCTCTCCGCTCCCGGAGGGGAATTATTCGCAGGGGAATTCGAAGCTTGTCGCGTTTCATCGTGGGACTGGACAGGCGATCCCGCTTTGCCAGCACTCGACGTGTACGTCGGCACAAGCTAGGCATTGGCACCGCGACTGCCCGCACGGCGGTCCGCGTGCGGAGAAGACAGCTGCTGGGGCGCATTCTTTCGCGGTTCAGGAGGTGGAGGGCGACTTCTACGCCGCTGCCTTCCAGCACGCCATCGACAACAACGACACCGACCGTTTCGACGCGCTATGCTTCTTGGCGGGCGGCAAGCCCGTGATGCTCGAGGATCTCTCTGCCGCCTCCTTCTGTGTGGACGGCACCGTTGAGACTCACGCCATCGACGAGTATATGGAGTGCTGCCAACCCGCTGACACCCGCCTCGGGGTCTGCGCGGTTGGTGGTGCCATGCACGTCAACACCTTCCAAGTCCACGACAAGATCCCGGGCGACGCTCTGGACATGCCGCCACCGCCGGCACCGCCTGCCGCTCCGCAGTCGGTGGTGTCCGACGAGGGCATGTACCCCGTCAGCGCGCTGCACGCCCACGAGCCAGACACGTCCTTCATGGACAAGTTTGCGGTGCGGCTTGAACTCACTGACCCTAACCCGCCTCTCGCGATGCATTGCATGGGGCCCGTGGCACCCGTTGATTCAGTTTCGGTGACTGAGGGAGAGTCCGAGGATGACGACGAGGGTGATCCGCCGCCGCGGCAGGCTCTTGGCTGCGGCAGACCGCCGTTGGGCTTTGGGTACTCTGCCCTCATGTCTCTCGCAGTCTGCCTGATGCTGGTTATTTGTGCAGCTGCCACGCCTTCGAATGATTGCCCCGCGCCAACGTCTTCGGCGACAGGGCGCATCGGCGACGAGGTCGGTGGTGCTGGTGAGCTGACGCCCACGGCCATCCCGCCGGATCTCTACTGGCAGCCGGAGGGCTGGTACCACGGCTGGTACCGTACTACGTACGGGTACGGGTGGACGTGGCTCCCAGGCCCCCCGCAACCACCTGAGGCAGCTCCGATTATTACTGCGCCGCCCTCGCCGGGTGGTGCTCCGCCATCGCCGACCTACGAGCCACCCACCTGGGACGGTGGGGACGGGAATGGACTTTCTTCCTCGATTCGGCACAGGACCGAGCCGATTACACCCGGTGTAACTGCCTGCGGCGACATCGGCGCTCCTTCAATTATCTCAGTTTGCTCTACGAATGATTCAACGAACAGTGGTGCCAGCTCTCCTGGGCGCTGTGACAGTGGTACCGGCTCTCCCGGGCGCTGTGGAAGTGGCTAGTGCTGACGTGATTGAGATTAACCTGCCTTCAGTTTGAGATGCTGTAGGTGCAGGTTGCCCCAAGATGGGCTCTGTTTCGGGTTTTCAGTGTATCAGAATTCGGCAGTAGAAAGTAGTGGCACGGCTGCTGCACTGCCTGTTCGGGGAGGGGGCCTGGCCAGTATGAGCACAGTGCCTCCTGACCCACTAGCACTGACTTTTCTGCCTCTCGGTAGGCATTTGTTTCCTGTTTCGGCTACCTAGTTTGGTCCCCACACTAGGTGGTGTGCTGGATTTGGCACAGTGACACCCAAAATATGTCACCTGCCTCATCCTAGAGTAGTCTGGGTGACCGTCACTCGTAGGCCGAAACCTAATCCCTGAACTTAAAGTCAGGTATATGTTTATCTTTTTATCTTATCAATCCGACCGTTCTGATATCGAAACCCTATATTGGGGTATAACGACAAATAGATATATATCGGCCCTGTATATCTAGCAATACGCACAGATGGGGGAGTTCAGTGGAAGACCGACATCGAGGGTACCCTCGCAGCGGCACATGACGAAGAAGGACCGCTACTGCTGGTGTTCTATGCAACCCTCAGAGGGCACACGGTCAAGGTGCTGATCGACTCGGGGGCCTCTGACAACTTCATCTCGGAGCAGAGCGCTAAGCGATGTGGCCTCACGACACGAGCCGGCTCCGAGATGCGAGTCACCTTGGCGGATGGATCTGTGAAGATCACTGGCGCCACCGCGTACGCCAAGTTTAACACGCACACCACCACGGGCACCTATACGGAGAACGCCCTTGCCCTCCGGATCCTACCACTGGGCATACAGGTGGATGTTATCCTTGGCGGAAGGTGGTTGCGCAGTCACTCTCCTGTCACTCTGGGCTATGAAGGGAATGGCTCCGTCTCCTTCCTCAGGAAGTCCCGCAGTGGTAAGATTGGGGATCGCGTCACCATCACAGGCTGTTCTCCTGGGAAAGCATCTGGGGACAGGTCTCCGAAGGGCACGGCCTGCGCGGGATTGGTGGATGAGGTGTTCCTAACCCCTGCCCAGCTGAAGAAGTACCTGGTGTACGCGGAGACGCAGAAGCTACGCGGCAATGACGACCCGGAGATACAACCCGCCTGGCTCATGATGGCCGAGAAGTCCCCCGATGATACTGCTTCTGCCTTTGCAGCCACGGCTATCGACTCTGAGAACGCCGAACCCGCTGCGGATACTGAAGATGCAGAAGTGAGCCCTGAGTGGACCCTCAAGTTTCAGGACTTCTGGGGTGAGGAGTACAAAAAGGAGATGACGACTGCCCTACCGAACATCGATGGACTCAGACATGACCCCCAAGATGAAGCCAACATTAACCTGGACCCTGAGCTGAGCAAGAAGGGGCCGCCCTGCCAGCGCATCTACAAGAAGTCTGCAGAGGAACTCCGCCAACTTCGAGAACGCGTGGAGACTCTGATGTCCAAGGGCTACATCCGACCCTCTTCCAGCCCTTATGCAGCTCCCTGTCTGATGGTCCCCAAACCGGGGAACCCCAAGGAGCTGCGACTGGTGATCGATTACCGGCTCCTCAACCGCCAGACAGTTAAGGACAAGTATCCTCTCCCAGACATCCAGATGATGTTCGACGAGATGCAGGGTGCGAAGTTCTTCTCTTCGTTCGACGCGGTGGATGGCTTCTGGCAAGTACCGATGGCACCAGGAGATGTCGAGAAGACCGCCTTCACCACCCAGATGGGGTCATATGAGTGGTTGGTCATGCCGCAGGGGCTGCAGAATTCACCGTCTCAGTACCAGCGACGGATGCAGCGGGCCTTGGGCCACCTCCCATTTGTCCGGATCTTCATCGATGACGTGGTCGTCTTCAGCAACACCGCTGCAGAGCACTACGAACACGTCAAACAACTGCTCCTGACGTGCAGGGAGAAGGGCGTCTTCCTCAAGAGGTCCAGGTGCCGACTGTTGAAGAAATCCTTGCGGTTCCTTGGCCACTGTATCTCCGCGGATGGCTGCAGACCCCAACACGACAAGGTGGCTGCAGTGAGGGACTGGCCCGAGCTGGAGACGGTTACCCACGTCAGGCAGTTCTTGGGCCTGGCGGGGTATTACCGCAGGTTCATTCACCGCTTCTCCGAGATCGCTCAGCCCCTCACCCGGTTGACCAAGTCGGACGTACCCTGGGAGTGGGGTCCCATGCAGCAGTGGGCCTTCGAGGAGCTGAAGAAGGCCCTCACCTCAGCGCCAGTGCTCGCCTTGCCCAACATTAAGGGTGCCGCAGACGGCACAGCACCTTTCGTGGTGCAGACGGATGCTAGCGGCATCGCTCTTGGGGGAGTACTGATGCAAGACAATGGAGATGGTCTTGGGCTGCGCGTGATAGCATACGAGAGCCGCCAGTTCTCAGCCGCCGAGCAGAATTATCACACCGGCGAGCGTGAGCTAGGCGCTCTACACCATTGTACCACCGTCACCTGGCGGCATTACCTCATCTTCACCAACTTCCGCATCCAGGGTGATCACCGCCCCCTTGAATGGCTGATGGAACCTGGCAGAGAGCTTAGCCGCAGACAGGCACGCTGGTACATGGATCTGGTGGAGGTGGGAGTCCCGAGAATGGAGTACATCAAGGGAGCGCTGCTGCTGGTACCGGACGCCCTGTCCAGAAGACCCGACTTCAAAGACAAGGACGTGCGCGAGGGGTTGAAGGAGGCAGGAGTGATCGACCCCACCTCAGACCTGCCGAAAGACCCTCTGGCAACGCTGGAGTCTGAATGCTTCTCCAGCTCACCACCCGCAGCTCATCCCCACTGGGCCCAGACTGTTGACTGTTGGCTCTCAGCAGTGGAAACCCTCTCCGTGGCGGAACAGGCCATGGGCATGGGGGAGACCATCGCTCTCGTTAACCCGAAGCTCTATAAGGGAATGAAGGAGGATCACCTCGACTTCGACATGCCTGACTGGCCTGAAGCTGATAGCGCGAAGCCGACAGAAGCTCCACACGAACCCCTTGACAGAGCTCCACCCCAGATAAGGATAACGAGGAGTATGTCACGCGCTGGGAAAGCCTCTACGACCCCAGCGCCTCCACAGTTGGCGTCACCGAAGACGCGAACGCCTACATCACGAGCTGACGCATCGGAGGCGCCCACTGAGAAGGTGCCAGCGAGCTCACCAACCCCGCAGCAGGCGCCCCAGCAGTCAACTCCATCCCCGGTCCTTCACCCACAAAAACGGCAGGCTCCCCCAGAGGACTCACAGAATTGGCGTGTCCGAGCAGAGTACTCCTCGAAGTACGCCGAGAAATTTGGACCCTTCGATGTGGACGCCTGTTGTGACTTTGGCGGCCGCAACAGACAGGCGGATAGATTCTGGACAGACTGCCTTTCAGAGAAATGGAGGGGCCTTCGGGTTTGGTGTAACCCTCCATACAACTCCAAGCACATTACTGTGGAGGCGATCTTGAACAAGTATATCGCAGAATGGAAGGCAGACCCAGAAAACACCTCAGCAGTCTTCGTTCTACCAGATCACCAGTCCAAGCTCCCCGCGTGGCGCAAACTTTTCAGAAAGGCCAATATGCAGATTGTGGAGGTCATCCCTACTCACGATGATAAGGGCGAGCCCAATCAGTTCTTCGAGAACCCAGATGGGAAGGCCTTCGACCTTCGCTGGCCTGTTCTGATAGTACACGCCCCTCCCGCCAAACCACAGCCAGCACGCGTGAGGCATCCGCGAACAGCCCCCGCTGTGATAAGGACAGGTGAGGCAGCAGCCTTCAGAGACGCAGCCTCCCAGCAGTCGGACTCAAAGTTCCTGCGTGCGTTGAAAGCGGAGTACACCCGAGAGGGGACACTTCGTTCACTAAGAGAGAAAGTGAAGGCGGCACCACACCAATGCCTACAGGACTTCAGGCTGGTGGGTGAAGTGGTTTGGAGGACCGCAGCAGGGAGATATCAGTTGGTGCTGGGGGAGGACTCTCCACTTCGAGAAGTAGTGATTCGTCATGCTCATGAGTCATTGTCCTCGGGTCATACTGGGCGAGACAAGACTCTGGAGAGGGTGCTGCGACGCTTCTATTGGCGTGGTGCCGCGGAAGATGTGGGCACCTGGGTTGCATCCTGCGCAGTGTGCCAATCAGTGAGGCCGTGGGGGACTTACCCGGATGGGTTGCTAAACCCTCACAGCATCCCGAACAGGCCATGGCAGGATGTCGCGGTGGACTTCGTCACCGGCCTGCCAGTATCTGAGAGAGGCAATGACGCTTTCGTGGCCTTCACTTGCAAGCTGACGAAGATGGTCCACGTTGTGCCGATGAACTTCGGCGACAGCTCCGCAGCTGTGGTGGCCAGAATCTACTTTGACTCGGTGTGGCGCTTACATGGCGCGCCTATGAAGATTGTCTCTGATCGTGACCCGCGATTTCAAGATGCCTTCTGGCAGGAACTCATGAGACTGATGGGTGTGAAGGTGGCTCGTACCACGCCGTACAACCCTCGGTCTGACGGCCAGGCGGAACACAGCAACAGAGTTATTGAGGACATGCTCAGGTCCTTTGTAGACGCCAATGTGGAGGACTGGGATCTGTTCACCACTAACGTGGAGTTCGCGATCAATGACTCCAGGAGTGAATCTACTGGCTTCACGCCATTTGAACTGGTGTTTGGGTTCTCGCCGCTGTCGCAGTTGGACCTTTTCCTGGAGGCCGCACAGTCCACCGCTGGACGACGAACAGGGGGAGTAGGCACCGCACACGAAGTGGCCGTGAAATTTTCGTCGCAGCTGCGGGACGCCAGACAGCGGTTAGAGCTGGCTCAACAGCGACAGCGCGAACAGTTTGATCGCAGGCACGGGCAGCGGGAGTATGCTGTTGGAGATCTGGTCTGGATAGAGGCGAAACACCTTACGGAGAAGGTGATGGATCGCTCCATCTGCAGGAAACTGACCAAGCGCTGGCATGGACCAGTTCCTGTGACCGAACGCTTCTTCAGCGATGTACAGATGACCATGCCAGAGGCCGACAGAGGAGCTCCAGTAGCCTACCGCCTACGCCTCCCTCCTCACTGGCGGATTCACGACGTGTTCGCTCAACATCGCCTCAAACCGTACACCAGCGGTCAAGATGCTTTCGCCGCACGCGATCACCTAGCAGTACCTGAAGAGGTGGTAGTGGACGGTCAGAAGGAAGCACACGTTGAGCGCATTCTTGCACGTCGAGTGCGGTCTGTTCGAGGAAAAGAGGTGGAAGAGTGGAAGGTTCGCTGGACTGGCTACTCCAAAGCTCACGACCAATGGAGGACGCGTGACAAACTTGAACGCGGAAGTCCACTTCAACAGCTTCGTGAATTCGAGCAAGCGAGACTGCACATGGAAGCGCAAGTTCGCGACGAAGCCACTCGGCGACGCGAGCAACGTGGCCGTCACTCCGCTCAAGCCGGAATGACACTGGCCCACCTCATCACTAATCCCTGCGATGAACTGGACCAGCTCGAACAGATGGAATATGATACCCCCCTGCCGTGGGAACGCCAAGAGCGCGTGGAAGATGGGTCGTTGGCACTGGTGACAGAGCTGCTGGCGATACAGATAAAAGCAACCCGCACGCCCAGGATTCTCGTACTTTTCAGCGGTACTGGCTCAGTAGAGAGGGAATTCCTAAATTGCTTCCCCTCCGCTTCAGTGGTGACCCTCGACTCCGGGCATATCTGGCAACCCACTCATGTGTGTGACATCCTGCAATGGGACTACAAACAATACCCGCCTGGATTCTTCGATGTCGTTTGGGCAAGTCCCCCCTGCAGGCAGTACAGTCAAGCGCGCACCACTGGTGGACCCCCTGACCTTCCCCAGGCTGACAAAATCGTACGACGAGCATTGCAGATCATTGACTACCTGGAGCCGAAACATTGGTTCATGGAAAACCCCAGAGGTCGCTTCCCTAACGCGCTACGGCTTCGCCCTATGATGCGCCAACTCCCTCCTCCGCTGGTGTGTACCTACTGCATGTACGGTACGCAGTACATGAAGCCCACCTGCATATGGACGAACTCAGCGCCACCCTCGCCCCTGCTACGCTGTACTACTTCAACACCGTGTGCGTGCAGATGGGCAACCGGTGCTCATCCAGAGACTGCTCAGCTTGGACCTCACCCGCAGCAGACTGGAGCAGGCCGATCTGCGAGTGTATATCCCGTGCCAGCACTTCTGCTACGACAACTTTTCCGACATTTACGCCTCCGCAAAACTGAAGACCCGCTTTAGATTCCAAGTGGCACCCTTCTTCTTGAAAGTGGTGCCTTGGTAGCGGCAGGCAAACTATGCTCGAAGAGGGACCAGAGAACCTAAGAACTGGGAACAACAAGGAACCAGAAAACCTAAGAACTGGAACTTAGATGGGTACCTTAGCGGAGTGATCCCAGGAGGTAGACCACTCCTAAGGGGGGGAGAGTTGTGCCCGGAGGCACAGCGTGAGCCGATATGCCTATGCGTCCGTATGTGTGTCATCGGGGGTAATCTGGGATTGGCACGATGACAGTGAAATTGGGCTTGAAATCACGATGAGAATGAATACCAGATGTCCGGGGTATGACAGTATGACACTATGACACTATGACACTATAGTAGTATGACAGTACTGTGGGGGGTGTCATCGTGGAACTCAGTCAGACCCTCGAAGAATGGTCAGATTCGCATCGGGGTTGAAAAGACAATGAAATCGAATATCAGATATCAAGGTTATGACAGTATGACAGTATGACGCTATGACAGTATGACAGTATGACAGTACAGTAGTATGACAGTACTGTGGGGCAGTCATCGTGTCAGTCTGTTGGCATAACATCTGAATCGAGAATGACGAATCGGAATTAGAAATGAGATCGGATCGGGAATTGAACGTTGAGCCGAAGTGTGACATCGGCTCTCGAGTGGTTGACCCTGCAACCTGAGTGACGAGTGAATAAGTGGAGCACTTGAGAAGTGTTTAGCCTTCAGAACTCGGAACCGAATTATCGTTTGTACCTCAATCTGGCCCTGATCCAGTATATTATAAAAATCCGAATTGTGTACCTTTGCACGTTCAATCAAAAACATATCTCCGAGCATCTGTCGTAGTGCCCACGGGCACATTTACCCTTCGTCAGAATTTTCATTGACGATGTGTGTGTTTACACCAGTGGGACCGTGGAGGAGCACTACTCTGCGGTACGTACATTTCTGTTAACATGCCGCGAGAAGGGTGTATACTTGAAGAAGTCTAAGGCACAAATGTTGAAGTCTTCTATCAAGTTCCTTGGTCACACTCTGTCGAAGGAAGGATGCCAACCTCAACATGATAAGGTGGCGGCAGTGCGCGATTGGCCTGCGCTAGAGAATGTTACCCACGTGCGGCAGTTCTTGGGACTGGCGGGATATTATAGGCGTTTCATCCACTGCTTCTCTGAGATAGCGCAGCCCTTGACCAAGCTGACCAAGACGGATGTACCCTGGACATGGGGACCGGAGCAGCAGTGGGCCTTTGAGGAGTTGAAAGCTGCTCTGGTTAAGGCGCCTGTTCTGGCATTGCCAAATATGAAGGCGGCAGCTGATGGATCTGCTCCTTTTCTGGTGCAGACGGACGCTAGCGGAGTGGCGCTAGGCGGGGTTCTTATGCAAGACTGTGGGAATGGCCTGAAGGTGATTGCATATGAGAGCCGACAATTTTCAGCGGCAGAGCAGAATTACCATACTGGAGAGCGAGAACTGGGTGCTCTACATCATTGCTGTACAGTGACGTCACTTCTGCAAGTACTTTCTTAAGTTTTCTTAAGTTTTCTTAAGTTTTTCTTAAGTTTTCTTAAGTTTTCGATATAAACCCACACTATGCATATTTAAATCGGGGCAGTTAGCTATTGGCCGACAGTATACTTAAGAATTATACTTAAGAGAACTTAAGAAAATGTAAGTACGTGGAAGCTTCTTGGTAGGAGGATATTGTCCACATGGCTCAAGGATAACTTAAGAAAACTGGAGAATCTTATCCAAATGTAAGCACGTGATGGGCTGGAATGTAGGAGATATGCACACGTGTAAGAAAGCTACATGCTGGATATTTAAAGATTGTATACACATGCATGCACGTAATTGGCTGTTAAGAAGACACGTGTAGGCAGGACAATGCTTCCCATCGCACAGATATTTACAAATGTAACATTGTGACTGGTTCCATATTTAGGGTCTAAACCCTAAACCCTAAACCCTTCAATCAAGCAGTCAGCAGCTAGGTACCGCGTACACTACTATGGGATGCTACCCATTCCATCCAGCTTCCAATTAACTATCTAACTATCTATCTATCTAGTATAACCCACGTGGCTTGGTGACATACACGTGCAGAGTGACAGGCGAATGATTCTGCTGCCGTAGATAGATCTGCAGCACCGTTGGGAACGTCGGGGACTGCTCGCCGTTGCAGTTGAGAGAAGGCCTGGAAGCTGCGCATCCCACCCCAGATTCTCAGTAACTTACACCCCTTGCCGCTTGTGACTTTTTCGAGCAGCCTATGAGAAAATGGCACGTACGACACCAAAGGAAAGTTCACATTCTTATTACCTGAACGAAGCGCGGAAGGGGATCAATGAATGCCTTGGATCTCACGCAGCAGGTGCACCGCATGGTAGAGGTTGTCGCCCGTGTCTTTACTCTTTGTTTCAACGAATAATGCCTTCGTTCCGATGAGCGCGCATGGCAGTAGCAGCTCTACGTAATCATTTCTGGCGAGCACCGCGATTCCTTGGTTCTCCATATATGCATCTTCTACCTGACGGTACGCTCGCAAACTGGCCAAACGGCACACCGTATGCTGGCTCTCGGTGTCTATCACCAGGTAGTATGCAAGGACCTTCGCATATGGGAATTCTGATAGGGAGTCCAGCCCAGTCGGGAGCAAGTTCCCGAAGCCAGTGTCCGAGATGGAAACGTGGTAGGAGACTCGCTTCTCCGCCCTTGTGTACAAGGAAGACGTGAATTCCTCCAGATTCAGGGACATCCTCAAGTACACAATGATATCGCACGTGCATAATGCCTGTGCGCCCTGCTGCCGGGGGTGCAACATGCCAACCAAATGCTGCAGTTGTGCTAAGCAGCTTGCGAGGACGGGTGCGTCGTGAGCTACGCGCCTGCCGGTACCCATGAAATAGCAAGGAGATGTCTTAGCCTCCGCGGCTGGGTCCACAAGCCCAACCGAGACCGCTGCTTGGCCGGGGTAAAGCTCGTTGGCTAACTCCGGTAGGGAGCGCATTGTTGGATGCAAGCTTACATATGCCTCCAGGGCGAGCTTCTCGCACGTCCCATTCATGATGGCCTCCACAGGCTTGTTCTTGACGTGAGAGTCTTTCACGATTCCTTTCGCCCGCTGAATACCTCGTTCCACCCAAAACTCCATGGCCGCACCCACATCCCCTAGATAGTATTCTTGCCGGAACAGGTGCACCACCGCCAGACGCATGTTGAATGTAAGCATCTTCGCCGGGCCCTTATCTTCCATGATCGCGGCGTGCTCCCACAAATGCTTCTTTGCCACCTCCCGCGCCCGCCGTACCTCCGTCTCCGTGAGACCCCCTTAATATGGTCGCGTGTCAGAGGAGTTGTCCTCACACCGCACCATATATATTCCGTGTGCCCAACCCACATGCGCCCACGGTCCACCGCACCGACCCAAAACACACACATACATCCTACCGGCCACACCCCCTTTTTATGGTCGCGTGTCAGAGGAGCTGTCCTCACACCGCACCATAGATATTCGGTGTGCCCAACCCACATGCGCCCACGGTCCACCGCACCGACCCGAAACAAACACATACATCCTACCGGCCACACCCCCTTAATATGGTCGCGTGTCAGAGGAGCTGTCCTCACACCGCACCATATATATTCCGTGTGCCCAACCCACATGCGCCCACGCTCCACCGCACCGACCCAAAACAAACACATACATCCCACCGGCCACACCCTTTTATTATGGTCGCGTGTCAGAGGAGCTGTCCTCACACCGCACCATATATATTCGATTTGCCCAACCCACATGCGCCCACGGTCTGCCGCACCCACCCAAAACAAACACATACATCCTACCGGCCACACCCCCTTAATATGGTCGCGTGTCAGAGGAGTTGTCCTCACACCGCACCATACGTATTCAATGTGCCCTACCCATTTACGCCCACGGTCTGCCGCACCAACCCGAAACAACCTCAAAAATTCCAGCTACCACACCCCGTTTCAACCGAGCCACGGGTCCGGGGGCGCGCCTCGAGCCTTGAATAACAAGGACACGCGCACGCCTCTCCTAACCCACCGGCTGGGATCCTCACCTACCCCGACCGAAAATGCAATGATGACGAGTAGCCACGGGTACAGGGGGCGCGCAGCGAGCCTTGAATCAGGCCACGCGCACGCCGCTCCCGACCCACCGGCACCTCGTCGAGGAAAAAGACCAATATCTTTCCGTCATGCAGCGTTACCTCCCGAGCAGAATACCATCCCTCTCCGACGGCGGACCGTATTTTAAGATAAGCAAGCAGGTTCATAAAGCAAAGCATAAAGCCACAGAAAACTCACCGTCGGTTCTGCAGGCTCTTCAGGAGCGCCGCCTTCTTCACCCGCGGGCTCCTCGTTGACGTCCTTATTCAGGTCCAACGCGGCTGCTGCACCGGCTTGGGCAGCTTGCCCCACAGCCTGCACACCCGATAACCCGGCTGTGTGTGTGTGGGGGGGGAAACATACGCAAAACACGGCCAACGAAAAACGACGGTCTAAGACCATGATGTTTCACAAAATTTAAACTGAAGCTCGCACCGGTGGATCTCCCCCGTTCCCGCCGTTGGAGCGTCCCGCCGCAGCAAGGAGTCTTGCTGCGCGATGGCTACCAGACGTACGTGCGGGAGGAGAAGACGCCATGTTTATTATATATTCAAACTTCAAAATTTCTACTAGGGCGGAAAGGGAAGGTGGTCAAAAAACCTTCTCTTTCGAAAGAACGAATAAGCCCCGCCCGCCGCAGTTTAAACCCTCGCCTGATTTGAAATCGAGTGTTCCAAGTATTTATTATTTTACAGTATATATGTCACATGCGTGGGTATGATGACGATCGCGATTTTGATTGGACTACACCACTGACAGGCTTTCCCCATTCACGACATTCCCTGACATATTTATAGTGCACGCGAGCCTTCGCGAATCAGGTTGCCACAAACTTTTATACCTCGACTGATTCAGTGTGTATAATTACTCATCGTCGACTGCCAGACAAATCTTTGGCCTTTTACAAACCCAGCCTCTTCGAGTCATATCTCCTAGCATCGCGCCAGTCATTCTGGGGCTCTCGCGTGAACCCTGGGGCATCCTGAAGCGGGCTTGGTGACATTCCTATGTCATCGGGTGTATAATTCTACCGATTTACACCGACTTAAGCAAACTTAAGCAAACTTAAGAAAACTTAAGCAAACTTAAGCAAACTTAAGCAAAAACCTTGTTCTAGTGCGTGGAGACATTATTTGATTTTCACGGAGTTCAAGCTTCAAGGTGATCACCGCCCATTAGAGTGGTTAATGGAGCCGGGGCGTGAGCTATCTAGGCGACAGGCGAGATGGTACATGGACTTGGTGGAGGTGGGTGTTCCCCGTATGAAATATGTGAAGGGGGCTCTGTTGCTGGTACCTGACGCCTTGTCTCGCCGACCTGACTATGTGGTCAAGTCGCCACGAGAGGGGTTGAAGGAGGCGGGGGTATTGGACGACAAATCCGATTTACCCAAGACTTCGCTCGCTGCGATGGACACCTCCCACATCTTCGAAGAGGGGCCCTCGAAGAGCTATCCTGCATGGCATGCAGAGCAGCAGGCTTATCTTCACGCGGTGGACACTTTACAGATAGCGGAGAAAGCTATGGAGGCTACCCTGGCCTTTAAAAGTCGGGGGAAGTATCTGAGACCCAAGACGCTGGACAAGCGCATCACTTCTAAAGTGAAGGGGGTATCAGATAAAGTCGCGGAGGTGAGCAGTCGCACCGAGAACACTCAGACGACTCAGCAGAAGTCGGGTGGACTGGAACGCACATTGAGGAGGAGTCCCCGCTCCCAAGTGTTGCGAGTGAAGGAGGATGTAGAAACTCCTTTGCGGGATGCCGCCTCAGAACGAGGCGATGTGAACACCAAAGTGACCAAGCAGGGTGACCCGCAGGACAGGCGTTCTGTGCCTTCCGCCCTGAAAGGGGATGTGAAGGAAGAGTGCTCAGAAGTGCAGGAACAGTCTGCAGAAGCTCCACTGCCATCACAGAGGCAGCCAAAGAAGTCTGTACGGTTCCAGGCAGTTGGCTGGCACGGTATGCGTGTGCGGCAGGACGTGTTTGACCGTATCCAGGCTAAATATAGCGACTTCGACGTCGACGCCTGCTGCGATGAGCATGACAACAATCGGCGTGTAAAGCGGTTCTGGCACAACTGCTTACAGGAAAAGTGGAGAGGGATGCATGTGTGGTGCGAACCCTCGTTCTCAGACAAACACTTGACAGTGGAGGCCTTGCTGCGTAAATACGTGCAGGAGTGGCGATGTGACCCCGAGAACACTTCCGCTGTGTTTCTACTGCCTGATATTCAGTCCAGAATGCCGCAGTGGAGATCCCTGTTCAGGCGAGCAGGAATGCGTATTGAGGAGGTGATTCCCACGCATGATGCGCAAGGTGAACCAGTACAATTGATGGAGGGTTCCAATGGGAAATTAGTGGATTTACAGCAGCCTATGCTGGTAGTGTATGCGCCTCCATCGAAGCAGCGAGTACAAAGAGTACGTCAACCAAGAGGACGAGTACCCATAATACACGCAGGCAAAGCAGCCAAATTGCGTGACTCTCAGGAAGAAGCGTCTGATGCTGCTTTCTTGGAAGCCTTGAAGTCCGAATATACTAGAGACGGACCTCTCAATGAGCTACGCACTAAGGTAAAGTGTGCTCCTCACAGCCGCACCAAAGAGTTCTGTCTGGTGGGTGAAGTACTGTGGAGAACTGCATCGGGAAGATTTCAGTTGGTGCTGGGAGAGGACTCTCCGCTGAGAGAGATTATTATGCGCGAAGCGCATGAGTCAGCGACAGCTGGCCATACTGGCCGAGATAAAACGCTGGAGCGTGTTCTGCGAAGGTTTTGGTGGAGGAATGCACACCAAGATGTGGGAGAATGGGTTGCCTCCTGTTCAGTTTGTCAGGCGGTGAAGCCCAGATCATCTTTCCCAGATGGATTGCTGAACCCGCATTCTATTCCAACTCGGGTATGGCAGGATGTGGGAGTGGATTTCGTCACAGGCCTACCTTTAACTGAGCAGGGCAATGACGCATTTGTAGCATTTACATGCAAACTGTCTAAAATGGTACATGTGGTTCCTATGAATTTTGGGGACAGCTCTGCTGCTACAGTGGCACGTATCTACTTTGACACGGTGTGGAGACAACATGGAGCTCCGATGAAAATAGTCAGTGACCGTGATCCACGCTTCCAGGATACCTTCTGGAAGGAGTTGATGAGATTGATGGGTGTGAAAGTGGCGATGACTACGCCCTACAACCCTCGCTCTGATGGTCAAGCGGAGCACACTAACAGGGTGGTGGAGGACATGTTGAGATCGTTTGTGGAGGACAATCCAGAGTCCTGGGACTTATACGCTACGAACGTAGAGTTCGCAATCAACGATTCGCGTAATGATTTCACAGGCTTCACTCCATTTGAATTATGTTGTGGTGTGTCGCCCATGTCGCAGCTTGACATCTTCTTGGAGGCCGCTCAATTGCACAGCGGGCAACGAAATGGAGGGGTGGGGACTGCACATGAATGGGCGTCGAGATTTTCGTCGCAGTTGCGGGACGCACGCAGCAAACTTGAGCTAGCACAACGCAGGCAGCGAGACGCTTTTGATCAGCGACACACGCAGCGGGAGTATGCGGTAGGTGACTTCCCTACAAATTTAGGAATCGTAGGTAGGGCCATGTTTGCCTTGTATCTACCTTGTGTCTGGATGGCCAAAAACCACGACCAGACATGGCCATGTTTAGTCAGTTTTTCCGCGGCGCAACACAACCCAAGTAGGGCCATGTTTGGTCG
This sequence comes from Cymbomonas tetramitiformis, assembly GCA_001247695.2. NCBI lineage: Eukaryota > Viridiplantae > Chlorophyta > Pyramimonadophyceae > Pyramimonadales > Pyramimonadaceae > Cymbomonas > Cymbomonas tetramitiformis. The sequence goes on along the minus strand of LGRX02001633.1, from coordinate 337 downwards.
TGGTTTTTGGCCTTACTTACCCCTTACTTACCTTGTACCTACCCAATGTCTAACGCACCATACGTACGCCCGTGAATGCATGAATCACTTAGAAAATGGGTAGATACAAGGTAAGTATGGCCATGTCTATACATAAACAAGGGTAAGTAGGGCCCTACCTATCATGTATCTATACTCAAGTACTGGGTAAGTATGGCCATGTCTATACATAAACAAGGGTAAGTAGGGCCCTACCTATCATGTATCTATACTCAAGTACAGGGTAAGTATGGCCATGTTTATACATAAACAAGGGTAAGTAGGGCCCTACCTATCATGTATCTCAAGTACAGGGTAA
>LGRX02001632.1:0-41480 GCA_001247695.2 Cymbomonas tetramitiformis | reverse complement strand
GAGGGCGCCAAGGAGGGCGCCAAGGAGGGCACCAAGGAGGGGGCCAAGGAGGGCGCCAAGGAAGGCGCCAAGGGGGGCGCCAAGGGGGGCGCCAAAGAGGGCGCCAAAGAGGGCGCCAAGGGGGGCGCCAAGGAGGGCGCCAAGGAGGGCGCCAAGGGGGGCGCCAAGGGGGGCGCCAAGGGGGGCGCCAAAGAGGGCGCCAAGGAGGGCGCCAAGGAGGGCGCCAAGGAGGGCGCCAAGGAGGGCGCCAAGGGGGGCGCCAAAGAGGGCGCCAAGGAGGGCGCCAAAGAGGGCGCCAAGGAGGGCGCCAAGGAGGGCGCCAAGGAGGGCGCCAAAGAGGGCGCCAAGGGGGGCGCCAAAGAGGGCGCCAAGGAGGGCGCCAAAGAGGGCGCCAAGGAGGGCGCCAAGGAGGGCGCCAAGGAGGGCGCCAAAGAGGGCGCCAAGGAGGGCGCCAAGGAGGGCGCCGAGGAGGGCGCCAAGGAGGGCGCCAAGGAGGGCGCCAAGGAGGGCGCCAACGAGGGCGCCAAAGAGGGCGCCAAAGAGGGCGCCAAGGAGGGCGCCAAGGAGGGCGCCAAAGAGGGCGCCAAGGAGGGCGCCAAGGAGGGCGCCAAGGAGGGCGCCAAGGAGGGCGCCAAGGAGGGCGCCAAGGAGGGCGTTAAGGGGGGCGTTAAGGGGGGCGCCAAGGGGGGCGCCGAGAAGGCGCCAACGAGGGCGCCAACGAGGGCGCCAACGAGGGCGCCAAAGAGGGCGCAGAATTCACTTATCAAGTGTGCGCACATCCAAACGCACAAAGGGCGTGGGGGATGCACAAGGCAGATAACGGAGTGCTGAATGCTGCAGTGCGCAGCAGTGAAGGCGGGTACCCAGTATCCATATGAGGAGGCAGGGCAAATTCCAAAATTTGATTTTCAAGTGTACGCTTTCATTTCACGGAGTCCGTGGCCTTCACAGGTGCACGGTATGATGTGCCGAATGCTACGGTGTCCACCAGTGGAGAGTACCCGGTCTGGATATGCCGACGGAGGCAGGACAAATTCCGAAAGTCACAATTGACGTGATAGGTAGAAAGGTGCACACCTGGTGCAAAAAGTCGAACATGAGAGCCCAGTCCTTAGCCGCTGCCTCCCTGGCAATTTGTTGTTGAGCGTGGTTTGGTTCCAAGACGGTGATGTCACACGAACGAAGTCGCCCGCCACCCCACAGGGATTGTGGACCGAGCCTGCGATGAGTGAAATAGAAGAGCGTGCGTAAGGCCTTCGGAATTGATATTAAAGGGGGAACTTGCGGGAGAATAGTGTAGGTACGGAGAATATGCGGAAGTTATACCTTCGAGGCGTGGGTGCTTGGCGCTGCTCTTCACAAAAGGAGCGGAGGGCTTCATACGTTTTGTCGTCAAGGACACCCCATTGGTTACCCTTGTATTTGTGGTTGACCATTTTGGTTGGCGATCACTGTAACAAACCTGAAGTTGGTGAAGGTGTAGACGTGCTTAAACGTTTTGAGCGACGTGGAGGGGCAGCGGTATGTGTTTTGATATTAGAAGGAGCCTGCGCAACAAAAGCACCGAAGAGGAGGGGTTATGCAAGAAGTGTCTCAATGAAACTAGTACTGCATTGTGTGTGGGTTAGGGAAAAGGGACCTACAACATAAAAAGTGCAAGAGTGGAAATACCTTCGGAAGCTGCGGAGTGGAAAAGAATGAAGGCGATCCAGTAGGTGAACTCCGAAGTCAGGACGGAGTCGCGTGGGAGGTTTGATGTCGCAGGTATCTTGATGCTAGCCCCTTCGACGTTTCTCAATTCTATCAGCCGGACCGCAAGCAAAGCGTACGCACCACGCAACTCAGGATGCAACCTGTCTAAACGCACACCTTCGTTATACAACTCCTTCAAACTTCGTCGCCGACGCTTTAACAATGTTTTGATCGGTGCAATTTGGGATATAATTTTGTTTCCTCTTTCACGTTGAGCTTGGCTTACCATGAGAGAAATTTCGAATTTGAAAAATGTGCTCACAAACACATATCTGCTGTATATCTATGCACAAACGGTAACAGCTGTTGCTCGATGAACCTAATAATAATAATAAAACATTTACGCTAGCAAAGGGGACAAAGTCCTGAGAGTGCGGTAACCCTGCAAAGCAGGCTAGTGAAAACACTAGGGGCTACTCCCTCTACTATAGCGCGCCCACAAAGGGGCTCAACCCACTTTTCAGCAGGGTGACATCTAGAGAAAAAGCAAGGTGCTAAGCAAAAAACTCTAGAAGGTGGAGAAGCAGCCATGGCCGGGTGAGGGGAGGGGTGGCTGAATCTGAGCGGTGGGGAGGGAAGTCGAAGAATTAAGGGGGTATTTGGAGACGTTGATGAACCTTTCGCCTTCGCAAGTGAAGCAAGCACACACGCGTTTGTCCAGGAGGGTCTTTTAGACTTCTCCTTCGCTTACGCTTGAATTATCGGTAGATTTCTAATCCGTAGCAAAGCGTTCGATTTGACTCAGTCCATGGGGTCTCGTTCGATCATTTTAATTTTCGATTATATCCACGTCACCGGTCTATCGTCGGGATCTGTCATATATATCGGACGCACGTAACACACTTGGGGTACCGAGTATTAGTCGCCACATTCGCCAACGCCATCGTCATTCCAACATGAACATCACCGGGTCGATCGTGGGCGTTGAAAATAGTATATATATTTATTTACGACGGTCACGAATGTATGTGGGAGCTGAGGAGCCCCCGGTTTCGTCGGATGCAAGGAAAGAACGATATGCATCTAGGCTACAGTATATATATATATATATATATAAGTCTCAGTATATACTGTGATGTATACACCTTTCACAGCTCTGTAAGATATCTCACTATCACACATGAAATCGAAATTGATCTTTTTCATGGCGTTTCTGTGAAGACATGTACATGGTCAATATATGGGGTTTTACTGATTGAAACCCATGACCTAATATATAGTATCATCAATAGTGACTTAAAGACACTAAGTGATATGTCAAATAATTTATTATTTACTTAGGCATATGGCAGTGCACTGGAAGGTTATCAAAATAATACCTCCAGTTACTAAGTAAATCAGGACAATGCTTGTATAATCAGAGCAATGCCAGTTTAGTAATCTTTATCAGCTACATCAGTGCCAAGATGAGTTCTGAATCTGTGAGATTTACTGAGATATGCATTGAAGTGATCAAGTTTCTGAATCAATTGTCAAATGCATAAGTAGGAGATGAAGTTGCTCCAGCGATATGTGAGAGTGGATGGACTGTGCTCAACAGTTACCAGCTGTTATCATGAGCACAGTATCCTGCCTTCGGGTCTGGAAATATCTCCATCCAGCCCTACAGCATGTTGTCTTATATATTGTCCTGCTCCCATATCTATCGCCATCTCTGACATTCCACACGCACATGTGTTTGTGGAATGGTATCTATGCATTATACATGAGATATATTGTCATTTACATTGATCATGTACACTTGCTGATTTAGTGTAATGTCAATATATCTAGAACATGTACCGGCATAAATATTAGTGTAAGTACTATGATAAGTACTATTATATATAGTTACTGTGTATATTATATATTGTGTAAACTTTATGTACACTGTATATTGTGTATGTACTTACTGATTGAGTACACTGAAGTAAATTGATATAAGTTAATCATGCAGGTGTGTATGTATACCACTAGACAGCATGTAACAAGCATGATGTATATCAATATATTAGTATACTGTAATCCTGTACATCTCATCATGATGGATGATGAGTTAAATGGCGAATTTTCACAAGTAGCTCCGATGAATATCCAACTTGATTAACAGGAGAACAGATGTCCAATCCCAAATCCTTCGTCATGGAACAACTGAGCTATTTCCTGTCTTGGCAATCAAGACGGGCATCTTATACTACTTGGGTTTTCAATATAGCACTGGACTTGCAAGATCTAGCAATATGTCACAGTAATCATAGGCATGTATAACAGTATGCCCAGCCGCTATCGTGATCAGGTTGTATGCGTGCATGCCAAGCAATAATGCATGGATGTATGTATACCAAGCACAGTAGTAGCAAAGTATTTATGCATGTATGCATGTATGCATGTATTTCTACATGTGTGCATGTATACTGGATTTATACATGTGATCAAGCTGATTTTAATCACAGTATAGCTCGTGCACACAATCACAATATGCTATGTGATAGTGATCTATGATAAGTGATCTGTGATAAGCGGTTTTTGTCACTCACTGACAATCACTGCATGTTGTTATTTAACAGGCTGTCACTCGCATACTATCACAACATTTATGTGTATAACGATGACGATAGCACACACACGATCTCTGCACAGCATGTGTGTGTATAGTTGGGCCTTATTTTATCATGCGTCGATCTGTCGCTGTATACGCTCATTTAGTGCAATTTGCGAACATTGCGATTTTACACACGGTATATGTCGCGTGATACGAATTGTGAATGTCGCATGTCAATCTGCATACTGATGTATGCGTCGCACGGTACGAATTATGATCATCGCACATCATTATGTATACTGTACGTGTCGCGCGGTACGAATTGCGAAGATCGCTGTCGCAGTTGATGAGATTATGTGCATCTCTGACGCTGTTGATGAGATTATGTGCATCTCTGACGCTGTTGATGAGATTATGTGCACTGACGCTCATTTTTCATGTACGCGCTTAATTCTCGCACATCGTACCATAACCTGCGATTATTGACAGCATACGATATTTATGTACGAATCGTACATCGTGCGCACACCTCGTCGCAGTATATATATCCTTTACTGGAATGCTGCTGAATGCGATTATGTCGCGCCGATGATTTTATGCACAACTCCGCTGATCGCTGACGATGTATATCGCTGGCGACGTATTGAAGCAAAAGCTGTCGCGTATGTGCAGATATTCGACGGCATGTGCGAACTCAGTCGCGCTGCATACAAATCAATATATATATATGTGTGTGCGTGTGTGTCTAGTCTGCTACACACGTGTTCTCGTTCTTCGCCTGAGCGGAGGATACCAATGTCACGGTTCTATGCGAACAATATGTGTGACGCTGCTGTTATTGAACGGTAACAGCAAACCGCAATAGTCTGGTGGGTTATGAGTGCAGCAGTCTGTTGACCAGAAGTGCTTGCTTGAGCCCAATGCTCCTCATATCTCTAATGCTCTCACGCATCTCATGCGTTACCACCATCGGGTTGTGAACCCGAGAGCACTAGGTGAACTTCCCGCATCGGCTGGTCGATATAGCCATTGATGCTCGCATGTTGTTCAGTGCATGCTTGAAGCGAAGACGCGTCTTATCAGGACACTTCGGTTCTTCAAGAACTTGTCTTGCTTCGCCATCTCGATGCCATGTACTTGGCCTCTCGATGACAGATGTCACTCACCTTAGGTGGATGACAGACATTATGACTGTGCATGTCATAGTCGACCGTACTGACAATACTTGACGACTGTATGTCATTATGACACATGACATGACATGACATGACATGACATGACATGCCATGACATGACATGACATGACATGACATGACATGACATGACATGACATGACATGACATGACATGACATGACATGACATGACATGACATGACATGACATGACATGACATGACATGACATGGTAGGACAAGTATGACATGTATGACACATATATCATCGGTCATATCCCTGACAGCACGAATGCAAATGGCTTGCGGACTCAAGCACAAACGTAGTCCGGCAATTTGACTTTGGGGGATTTTAATTTGATCCCTCCAAAATATGCCGTTTGAGTAAGGTGCAAGCTGCTCATTGATATCACAATGACCGTTGTGTGTGGTATCACCACGGATCGGTATCATATTGGCTTTTCACCAATAACAATCTTTAAATTCAAATAGGTGGATAAGGGCCAACGCACATAGACCTCCGGGATACGTTTTTACCCCGTCTCGCATCTGATATCATAACCATGCGGCCCGTTACCGCTCGCGTCCCACTGATGCCTGTGTTAGTTCGTCCCGTGTCGCCCGCAAGTCACGCAAGGGCTCGGGGAGCGTTGTCTTCGTCGCTCAAGGCAAAGGCGTTGTCAAGCGAACTCAACAGAACCCGTATGATATCGCCGGCAGCGATAATATATTTTACGTTGTGGAGTCAACATTAGGTGAGAGGAAGACCTATGGCGTGACCAAGTTTTTGGTTCGTTGCTTGTCTGATAATAAGTCATTATTTATCAAGGCTACAATCGGACAATTGCAATATATTTATGTCAGGAAAGATTACCAGTATTTTAACAGGGTGAGATAAAGTTCTTCCAAATAATTACTTCAAGTTAGAACAGCCTCCACAGGGCTACAAGTCATGTCTTGTACTTTCAGGGAGCACCTCCCAAATATCGGATGGATCTGTCATGTGTCGGCTAGCATCAATCATATTATGCCACCTATACAAATCCTAATCAGGGAATCAACACATTAATTTCCCTCTAGCTTATCTAGTTGCCTCTGACTCTTTTCCTCCGAGGAGCTAACTCAGCTTCGCCATCACTGTCGATGTTTCCGGACTTTTCAGGTTGACCCTTCATCTGAGATTTGGAAAAAGTCTTTTTGGGGAAGAATTTTAGAGCCATTTGGGAAGAATTTTGAAATTGGTCATTTTGGGGAAGAATTTTGACAATGACTCATGCGTGACGCAAGCGACGTATATTCACGCGTATGAGTGTGTGGCACACTGGAAAATTCAAGTTGAAATCTGATTTCCCTCTCTGCGACAGTGACACTCTCAGTCCTCACAACATTTTCCATGGGTATAAATCGTACAATATACAAAATACCATATATATTTATAAACATTTTATGATTCCAGGAAAATAGCTTCCAGGTCATGGGCTGCCCACGCTTCCCCCCCCGGGGGGGTGGGGGGGTGAAAGAACGAATATGGTGCATTTCATACGAATCAGCAATGTCGCTATTTGAAAATTTTCGCCTGCGGCGCATGTCGGATCACTCGTAATACTAACAGACTCCACGGTACGCTGCGCGTGTCGTGGGACCCGCCTCGCGTGTTGGCCACCGCCGCGCGTGTTGGGACCCGCCGCGCGTGTTGGCCCGGCCCCGCCGCGCGTGTTGGGACCCGCCGCGCGTGTTGACCCCCGCCGCGCGTGTTGGGACCCGCCGCGTGTGTTGGCCCCCGCCGCGCGTGTTGGGACCCGCCGCGCGTGTTGGCCGCCGCGCGTGTTGGGACCCGCCGCGCGTGTTGGCCCCCGCCGCGCGTGTTGGCCCCCGCCGCGCGTGTTGGGACCCGCCGCGTGTAGGCTCGCGGGGGTAGGATCCGACCCCCAGGCAAAAATGGAGGTCTAGGGGGGTCCCCCTCCCCCCTCCGGGACCTGAAAACAGAGTGCGGGGGGATTTCATGTGTCTTGCACCCCCCCTCCCCGGTCAAGCGTGGGCAGCCATGTTGCACGTGCTGAGATCTGGGTATCTAGGACCTAGCAGGCAGCCCTGACAAGCAGGCCCCTGACCCATGACTCGATTCCGTCCAGAGGTAGAGACTGTGACAACTGTTTTACTGGTCAGTAGTTTAGTCTCCGACACGTGCCGCTCCGACCGTTCCGACCGAGCGAGGTTTTAGGTTTCAACGCTCGGTAATTATTCACTCCTTCAATATCTATATCACTTTCCGTTTCTATCAATGTTTTCTGAGTTCATATATCGGAGATATACCCGTAGTATACCGGTAGGTCGTGGCCCCATCCACGCTAATTCCACTTACTTGTTTGGCCATGATTGGCTAAACACCACCGCTTGAGTAGTTGGTGCGCCCCATGGGTGCGATGTCGGTCATCACCGCGGGAGGTCTGCAATGTGATTTTGGGCTTGACCGCGCATTGCGGCTAACGGGCGACGCATTTCTTTGTTACGGTGAGGCCACTCCTTGGAGCCGATTGCCGGGATTTGATCACTCCGACACCGAGCAGAACCGCGATAATAGTTGACACCGACATAGACTTTTCCGCCTTCACAGTCTCGCGTATGGCCCTCGATTAAAAGCCTCTAGGCCTCCACACTCACAGCAACCCTCGATTACAAGCCCCTAGGCCTCCACATTCACAACAACCATAGGCCTCCACATTCACAACAACACTCCCCCCCATACACACACACGCACACACGCGGCAGAAGGAGTCCGCAAAGATCTTTGCTTCTAGAAAAATGCAAAAGTATAACATGAATAATGCCAAAAAATAATACATGCGGCTATTTCAAATGTTTGTTGCTTATCCAAGGCGATGCTTGGCCCCACGAAGAAAGAACACAATCTATGGATATCTCTTGGCACTTGCAAAAAACGCCATCTCCTGAGCCCATGCGGGTTGAAAGCAACATCGAAATTCAAAAACACAAAGAAAAAACGTCCTCTAAAATGAACATACCTGGCAAAGTTTGTCTTATGAATTACCTGGCAGACAGACAGACCCCAAGCAAACCAGTTAGAGCGTGTGTTCGCAAACAAAACTCAACCACAAGAAAGCATAAGAGCGCATCTCACCTTATTTTGGCTGGGTTGGGTATTATCCCAAGGCGTGCCTAAGGCTATCGCACACCCAGCCTCGAACACACGAACTCGCGTAAGCTGGAGGGGCGGCCCACGTTCTGAATGTGGGCCGGGGTAGGGGTACAAACATTTTTCTCTTTGGCAAAAATTGGCCACTCACGCCTCAAGACACACTCAAAATAGGTCCACTAAGAACAAAAACTTTAACGTAGAGCGCTCCAACCTTGCAAGCATCTGTGAAACAAACCGAAACCCAAAATTTCCGTAAGTATATGTACTGCATGAGAAATCCACAGTAGGTGGCGCTGAGTTGCCTCCATGCATTTGAGATCGGCGCGGGTAGATGCTAATCTAGCTGAGCTGAAAAATGCTCCTTGGGGTTTTAGATGTGGGATGGCCGGCAGTCCTAATTGACATTGGTTTCTTGTGCCACCTCTCTCCGTCGGGAGGAGGTGGTGTCACGGAGGGAGGAGAGACTTTGACACCCCCCATAAGGTGGGGGTGTGCCTCCTTCTTTTTCTCCCTCGCAGAGTTGTGTCACAAGTCACCTGCCGTGTTCGCTCTGACGGTCAATGCACAAACATAAAACCCTAAGTATTTTTTATTATGCATCTTAGTCACCCGAAAGTCTGTGCTTCCACCTGTGCTCTCACTGTACATGTAGATTGCTTATATATATATATATTTACTCGACCAACCGCGTATTCACTTCTTTCGGCATTTAGCCAATCATGGTCTAAAAAACGTAGGTGTTGGGTCCGAATAACCTGCTGAAATATATACAATGACCGAAAGTAGTTAAACCCTCACAATCGGCCTCAACTCGGAAGCACGCGTGATAAGATATATAAAATATACCGCCCGTTATCATATTAGCTTCGGAAACTACTGTTACCGATCATACATACTAATAGGTTTTAATTTTTCCGGGTGCAAAAATTGATTGTTTCCGGAACAATTAACTTTTGATTTCCCCCGTAACAACGGATTTTGGATACGGACAAGCATATTTAGGGTTTAGTGAGAGTTTATGGGGTTCATCCAGTAGTCAGGCACCCCAAAAACCTAACACCAAACCCTAAATATGCTTTCCCGTAGTCAAAATTCATTGTTACGGGGAAAATCAAAAGTTAATTGTTCCGGAAACAATAAAAATTTTCTCCCAGAATAATATAGTTCCCATACTAATAGAAGAAGTTGCACCCAGATCTGGGCAGTAGGGTCCCGAATCCAGCAGCAATAGGTGATCATTAAATTGATTGGGTGAAAATATACAGGACCTAAACCTAAACCTCGATCGGAACGGTCAGCCATAGCACTGACACTCTAAAGACCATTCTCCGACAGTCATGGCTAGCCGGTCGCATTCTAGAGTCCCGACAGTTTGACATAGGAGCCTGCACTGGAACCCTCAGTTAGGGATACCTGGACAGTTCTCAACACTAGACTCCATTGCTTAGTAAGAAGAGCTTGGAAAGAGGTGGTTGGTCGCCAATATAGCAAAAACACTGAAAAAATCGCGCCCGCGTGGATCGTCGCATCACCCTCTCCGTACACTAAAATGCAGGTTTCATATCATTCAACACGCCCCCACAAACTTCCTAAAAAGTGCTTAAAGTATTTTGCCAACAATTATGAACCCGCCTCATCCCGAAATCCGCCCAAAATTATGCGACCTTCCAAACATGATCCCCTAAGATGTCGGGTACAAAGGCGCATGCGTTTGATTATTGATTCTGTGCACCCATAAATCGCATCTTTCGACCAGTGTGGTCCACCCATTCATTTACACTCGTCTCTCAGTTGTGAAGCCAACAGGAGGAATGCCGGCATGATCGCGTTTCTGCACCTTGCATCTTCCATCCTTTTGAGTACGGACTGATAAGATCCAATCAAGTAGAAAGTCGCCCGGGGGGCATGCCAGCGTCTGACGCTCACTCCGTACACCCCTTGCATTGTTTTTTGGTTAGTTACTTTTGGGGTATCCACCACATACATGCACTCATGACTCGCCTTATTCACCGCGACATTTGCCCATAGTACCTGGTATCAAAAAATAATAAATGGAGCCTCAAATTGCACATGCTTGCGGTTCAATGAGCATCGTTCACTCTATAGGCATCCGCGGGTCAACCCAACAGTTGACATCATGCACACGTGCGTATGTACCATGCATTTCTCCGGATATGAAAGCGTTTGATGTTTTGATTGACAAGTAGTCTTGTGAAACAAATATTGAAGCACCCCGCACTTATAAGGCACGCACAACCGACTAGTCATCGGTGGTGTGCCTTTTTTATTCATAACATGAAACATGAAGAAGCATCATTATACGAGCTGATATGTTATCGGATTTGCAAGCTCTTCCCCCCCTCGACATGGCAATGGCTACAGCCAAAACCATGTGTCCTTGGAATCATGGTCGCGACGCGGATTGAGAATTAGACTGCGCAAATATGTTCACGTGTGACCTGCAAGGTGCTGTGCACCTGTAACTTACAGCTCCTCCGGATGAGTGCGAGAGAGTCTAACAAGACCTGATCTCTGTTGGCGAACTCGGTGACCATGACGTGAGCAGACAAGCAACATTTCCCCGGAGACAGCAGCCACACATGCATGCAATGAATGTCCTTCACCCCTGGAAGGTCCCGCATTTTTGCTGCCAGTGCCTGTATTGCGCGCCACATCACCTCGCCATTAATGCCAAGGTTTATGTGAACCGCGTTATATTGAGTCAAAGCAGGCGTGCCGATGAAAAAACTGGGGCACCGACGGTCTAGCCAGTAAGATAAATTGCCCGTCGGACTCGAGGTAATCGGAATCTAGCACCATGAAAGGAAAAAAACAAGCACCGTCTGACTCATCAGACGTTGCAAGCAACCGAGCTTAATAAAATGTTGGCCTCATTATAGTTGACCGAGGGTAACCCCACAAATTTGTATATTCCCCATTTGCCGAGTTCCATCTTCGACAATCCTATCCAAGCAGGATTCATGGCCAGTGGCGTCGGCGTGATGCAAGTTCCCTGGACTGCGGAGGTTTAAAAAAGCAGAGGCAGAGGGGAGGCTGACCGAAATGTCAAGAGCTGTGGGGACGCGCTCCATGAGGACGTCTACAATCTCCTGTATGACCGTGAGTGTCGTGAGCAGGACCAGCAGCGCAAACACAAATGTGCAGATCGGATCTGCACCAAACCACCTCCACAGAGTACCACCTCAGCACGCCCATGCTCACATGCCCCCTCCCAAGTTTAAATGTATACCATATAATCCAGCGAGTGACGTTCGCATGGAAACGCAACCTCCACTGAATTTAGCAGACCCCCAGCAAGTCCCTGCTGGGGGTCACCCAGCCCCTGGCACCGCGTTTTGCTGGAGAAGGAAATCGAAATGTACTTCATTAAACTCAACCGCTCAGAGAGCAATTGACGCTATTTACGGGATGAGCACGCAGTTGACACTATTTAAGGGATGTGTACGCGATTGGCGCTATTTAACGGATGTGTACGGACCTGCGAGCCTCCACTCGGGCTTGTACCAGATGAGGGCCCCGGCGATGCAAACCCCGATGCTCTGCACCATGTCACCGATGACGTGGATGACGGCGGCGCGCACATTCATGCTCTCCTCTTGCATGCGCTCATCATCGTCATCGTCAGAGTGTCCCCAAACATCTGTTGCGCAAACATGAGGGCGACCCAAACCACTCGCCTCATTGAAGCCAAGACACGTGGGCGGCAATGTCAGCCTAGAAAGACCGGCCCAGCCCAACCAAACACAGGGAGCATCTAGATGGCACCAAGGATTCCCATCATATCGCAGAGAGCAGCAGAGATTGTGTTCATACATGTTCTAGGGTAAACGCCAACACGTGAGAGCACGCATGCAACAATGCCTGTCGATAGAAACTACTCTTTCGTGATTGGACGGGCAGCAGGGCGAGCGTCAAGCTCAGAGTGAAGGGACACAGCCCAAAGGGTGACTCATGCGGGGCAAAAGATCAAATCACAAATAGAAGCCTGATATCATACAGCGGGATAGCAGGTCGGTAGGCGATTCACCATCATGCAGTTGGATCAGCTCCCCGTGGCCGCGCGCTCCATCATGGGCATGACCATCATCATGGGCATGGACGTCATCATGGGCATGGCCGTCATTGTGGGCATGACCATCATCGTGGGCATGGCCGTCATCATGGGAATGGCAGTCATCATGGGCATGACCATCATCGTGGGCATGGCCGTATCATGGGATGGCGTCATCATGGGCATGGCCGTCATTGTGGGCATGGCCGTCATCATGGGCATGGCCGTCATCATGAGCATGGCCGTCATCATGGACATGACCATCATCATGGGCATGGCCGTCATCGTGGGTGTGCTGTTGCTCATGTCCGTGGCCGTGCTGTTGCTCATGACCATGAGAGTGATTGTGGCCATGCGAATGCTCTTGTCCATGTCCGTGCAGGGTCTTTGCTCTGCTTTCCCTGTGGACGCCGTGGGAGTGTCCATGCCCTCCACCACCGTGAGAGTGTCCATGCCCTCCATGCCCCAGCACAACAATCAGCACAAGGTTGATCCCCAGACCCCCCAGTGCAAAGAAGAACATTAAGCGTCCATCCACATCCTGTGGCGTCATCACCCTGCAATACACATAAACACAAGTTTGGGTCAGGATGGCTTGGATAGCGGGGCACAAGAGATTCACGGCCTTTTGGGTACACCGTAAGTGCGAAAGAGATCACCTACCTCAAAAAAAAAAGTGATTCAAATAGTCCAGATTATCAGATAATTCGACCTCTTATTCAATCCGTCAGTCAGAACATGGATCAGCTGATTCGTTTGTGAAGTCCGAGGCACAAAGATCCAAAAAACCGTAGGATATATGTTAAATCGATCCGGCGGCGTCGTGGACGTGATTTGTGGAAAAGTCGGACGAAACAGGCCAGGTGAAAGAATTTGACGGGGTGAGCAGGCAGGCAGCAAGATGCGCAAACCCCAAAATAGAGGCACTCACCGCCGGATCGCTTCAAAAACTAGGACCCCAGTGGCGAGCCATATAATTAAAATGGACAGCATGGCTCCCAGAACCTCCGCTCCTGTGGTGAAAGTGTGAAACCAGTCAGCTCCTAATCTCAGGCCTCCATAGAACGAACAATAGACTTTGCGGCCCCTTCCCTTTATTTTTTCATGAACGGTGCACTGGACTGAAACCGAGGGGATGGCGACAATAAGCAAGGAACAAATATAATAAGAGGGCTTTGAGACAGGCAACTGAACGTCAAGCTGCTCAGTGTTGCTTGCGCAATACAAGCGAGCAGCCCCAAGACTGTTAGCAACAACTGGAAAGCAATGCGAGATACAGTAACTTTAGACTACAGGTGTTGTTGTTGTTGCTGTTGTTAGGCACTGTCGTGAGAAGTAGATGGACAATGCAGACGTACTATGGTAACCGAACGTGCTCTTGGTGGTTGACTTTTTGGAGGCAGCCCAAATAGCAAAGATACCAATCAAATAGCCTGTACGAAAAGTACAAAGCGACGAGCGAACGGTCAAAAGGAGGGTCGCTGTCACTCGAGCCCAAGGCGCAACTTTTCGAGAGTCATTTGCATGGGCACATCCCACACTATACGTATTCTTCAATGGTTTTCCTAAGAGCTTGCAAGCGTATTGCACGGCTGGAAGTGGTACTCTGTCTTCACGCACACTTCGTCCCGAAGCATCGGTACTACAATAGTCGTTTGTACTCGGGGTTTCTATATTGATACCAGCAGAGCAATTGAGCCTGTCCCCATCAAATCCTAAAACCAAAACTGAGTAGCCGAGAGCATAGTGAACGGAATCTGCGTTTTCAGCTCAAGTATTGTTTAGCACCATCAGCCTACACTAAATTTCAGGAGACGCCTGCCTTGAAATGCGAGCCTTTTAGGTGTGGTCGTTCACGAATGGGCGGAGTGCGCTGCTGCAATCCGTCAGCATAGAGCATATCTGAAGTTGGTAAGCACCGATGTGCACGCGAAGAAATTTATCGTGGCCCCAAGGCTATGCAATTCCCCCCATACCTGCAAGATCAGAAACCAGATGCGCGGCGTCCGTCATAATAGCCAAACTGTGGGCAAGATATCCTCCAACGACCTCCCCCACGACGGCTACAAGGCAAATGAAGGCCGCCATCCATAGTTTACGACGAGCAGAGTGATCTTCAGGTTTATTGTCTCCTTTCGTGAAACCATGACATTGCAAGTATCCCAATTCTTCGATTATTTCGATCGAAGTTGTGGAGACTGACTGAAGAAGCGGTGCGGTCTGTCCTTCGGTCGGATCATCCGTACCGACCGTCATATTTTGTAGATATTCTCGTTAACGGACCTACCAGAAAGTCAAAATCAAACGCTCACTATTGCAATTTCACATGACGCGGTGCATAGTAGTGCAAGTGTCGTACGTTAATATGTAAGTGTACGAGCGGAAACGACTGTTGTGGATCTTCTAGGGGCTGTGTCGAGTACAAAAGGTTGAACGTAAGGTCAAGATATGGTGGTGACGCCAAACGATATCTGTTACTTGACGCTAAACTTGCAAGCCGTCACTGCTTATGTTTGTCAGTTCTAGAAGTGCTCTGTGTGCTTGTTGCGAGGTTTATTATCTGAATCTCCATGTTTATCCGTATGGAGCGTTGCGTTGCCCTCGCCTGCGTTGTGTGGATATGGAGTGACGAAAATGACAGACACTCACATTGCTCTGTGGAGTGTGATGTCTCATGAGTCAAAATGTTACGTAACAATCACTACACACGCATCAAGCTTAAGTTTGAAGATGTCGTAAACAATAACGGGATGAAGGGATGCGGATATCGCACTACAACGTGGATCTCGTGTAGGGTCAAGAGAAATATTTTGTGTGAAAATTGTTGCGTCATCTCATGTATGAAACGACGGATGCCGATCGGTACTTCGGTAGAGCTGCACAACTTAAACTGGTCCGTTCATTTTTAATAGTGGTAATTTTCCGAATCCGACAGTCCATATACGATTCCAGAGATCAAAGTACAACACAGTCCTTTGTCGCTCCCCAGGAATCTCTTAGGACCTTCCGATGGTCCGATCTAAAAACCTTGGACGGCTCAAATTTAGTTGCCCGCCCCCCCCCACCGATCGGATGCCGCTGCGCTGTCAGCGTCAGCGCAGCGTCAGTGTGAGTGTCATGTATACGTGTTTCGCTATCGTCAATCGTGTCACACGACAGAATCTTTGGACGCTTGCTTGCCGACAGTCGAGCGCTCGAGCCTCGATCTCTCGAGTGACTTGTTCAGCACATCATCGATCGCGATCATTAGTTCATTACGATTATCGATCGTGTGATGGGCGATGACGCACCCCACGCCAGCCGAACATGTCGACATGCAATGTGAATGTCGACATGCAACATCAGGAAGAATGCACGTTCTATAATTACCAATATCGACATGCAATGTCGACATGCGATGTCGACATGATTTGAGAGATGATTGATGATATTGTTCATATTTGATATTAGGCCTGTGCTGAGACACCGAAACTTGGGAAAGCAAATGCGTTGATCGCAGCGATTTCATTGGCTCCTGTCGCGACTGACATCCGTCACGGGGAGACTGACCCCCCCCCACCCCCCCCCTTGTATGGTGGGGTTGAGCAGCCTCTCTTGCTTCACCCCTCGCGGCCCCGAGGTGCCATGTAGGCAGTCACCATTTCACAGTCCACCGATAATAAAACAACCCAGTTATTTTATTATCTCATCTTAGTCACCTGAAAGTCTGTGCTTCCTGCTGTGCTCCGACGTGTCGCTCGCTCGTCATCGACAACCAATGGTGATTTGCCATTTGTGCACTTACAAAAGTCGTATTGCAATGGCATCCGTTTGAGCTGGCATGTTCTGATTGGCTTTCCCGATAGTGGGTGCACTACATGGTAAGGGCCCTGCCAAAAAGCGTCAGGTAAGAAGGATGGTGTTCCCTCCCCAACCCCGCCCCTACCACCGTGGGAACGCCATTCGCCTTATCCCACCTTCGCACAAGGGAAGCGGCTTATGGGAGCCGATTCACGCGAAAGGTCGCCAAAAGAGAACAATCGTGCCGAACCGCGCGAAAAACGCGATTGAATCGGCTGTCGCGGGCTGTCGCGGGCTGTCGCGGGCTGCTCGATGTTGTTTCCAAATGCTCGATGCTGTCGCTTCGTTTCCAAATTTCGGGAGGAGAGAGCAAAATGTCGAACAGCATCAAGGAATTGGAAACAGAGCTCAAAAGTTATGATAGTGACGTGGCAAGAAATAGCATTCGGGTCTGAGCGAGCAGTGCGACCGTAGGATCAGTCGAAGACGAGCGAGCGACAAGCTAGTTATAGCTGCCACGTCAGACGTATATGCTCTGGACTGCTTGTGGTGCTTGTGTGTACTACTCCTTAAAAGAGTTGTGACTCACAACTCTTTTAAGAGGGGAGATCTGTCAGGTTTATGACCGATGACACATGTGTCATACATGTCATACATGTCATACGTGTCAGGCATGTCATACCATGTCATGTCATGTCGAGTCATGTCATATATTATAATGACAGACAATCGTCAGCACGGTCGACTATGACTGTACATGTCATCGAGATGATAAGTCACATCATCTGTCATTATTCAAGGAAAGACTTGAATGACACCTATCATCGAGAGTTCGTATGTCGAACTCGAAGATGGCAAAGCAATATACAATCTTGAAGTAACAAACAAGAAATCATCTTCGCTTCTAGCATGTGCGGAACAAGCATGCGCAGTATCATAGGGCGAACGCATCCGATTCGTTCTGCCGATACTGGTCGTTCAACCAATGTCTCGGGTTCACAACCCAATGGCGGTACCATCTATGCGGCGATGGGAGACATTCGATATAGATGAGCTAGCGTTGTGCTAGAGCAGTATCTTCTCACAGAAGTTTGCACTCATCCCGCTAATAACTTGCACGTGTGTTACAGTCCAATAACACCGCGCTTTCTATTATATTATTGATATATTGAGGGCTCGCATATCAGCCCGTATCAGGAAGCCCTCGGCTGTTTGGCATCTTTGGGTTTGGGTTCGAACCCAAACCCAAAACATCTGCCTTAGAAATAAATTGCGCGTTTCGCGCACAAGTAACTTGAAGCCTTGAGCTTCAAGTAACTTAAAGATAAGTATCTTGGCAGTATTTGTGCCAAGTTTCGTGCGCTAGGACGCACGGGAAGCCCTCGGCTGTTTGCCATCTTTGGGTTTGGGTACGTTCGAACCCAAACCCAAAGGCAAAGGCATAGGACAGTTTCGTAGATTCTGTCCCGATGCCTTTGCAACCTCGCATGCTAACTCATATTACAATGAATATTCAACACTTAATTTGAATCGTCATGTAATTTTAGGGTGCACCCAAAATACAAAACACATCTTTGAAACTCGGAAGTTTCAAAGATGCTTGCCGGTCGCGTGCAGCAGTAAAAGGCAAGGCAAAGGGTTTAGGATATAGAAGAAGTAGGAATAGTTTTCAGAAGCACTAGAATACTTTTCATATGCTTCTGAAAACTATTCCTATTGCCGCTAAATCTTAAACCCTTTGCCTTTCCCTTTCCCTTCATCGTAACAGACGTAAAGTATCTCTCTGGACGTAAAGTGTCTCACTGGTAACACGAGTGTGTGTCAAGCGCGATCATACAGACGTAATGTGTCTCAGTATGACAGATTTTACGGGAAAACGAATGGCGGCCGAATTTACCGCGGCATTGAAAATGCTGGAAATGCGCGGAGCTCTGTAATTCAGAAAACCGACGAGCAGTTCAGATTCAGGATCGCGAGCTGTCGCGACCGTCGAGCGCTTAGGACGGGATGCTTAGGACGGGCGCAAGGGTATAGGAAACCGAGGTCGATGTCAACTTTCTCAAATGAAGATTTCCTCGCGGCTAAGGATATAAAGTGGGGTGCGGCACCCTGAAAAACAGGTCTCGGAAATGGATTTCGACCCTTGGATCAACCACTACGGGCGTTGACCTACCTGGGAAAATGGTCAACGCTCAGGCCTGAGGGAAACCCTAGCCTTGGAAATCTGGATGATTTTTGCGCCTGCATGTCCTGAACATTTTGGGCCTGTGAAAGGATATATTGTGTTCTTTTATGCTTTGCGAAGTAGAAACAACTCTTGAAGTCACCCAATGTGCCTTGCATCACGCGCTCCGCGAAGATGAACAAGGCTTGTTAGGCTATTTCAAGTCCCTCGTATCCGGATGGAAAACGCAAACGAATTCACGTTGCGTTGTGAGCGTGAAACCGACACACCACAAGGTATATCACCCAAATATTGCACAGTACTTGCGCAATATTTGGGTGATAGTTATGCGTTCCAAGTTTGGAGACCAAATTCTCGCAATGGCCGCCGGAGCGGCTCAAAAGAATAATTGGTGAAATGCACGATTGAGGTGAGTTGGTACCACGCGGTTACGCATGTCCTCTAGGACTTAAGGGTTTTAGAAGGTGGGGAACACAGTGGTAGCGTCCAAAAGATCGATTTGTCTCGATTTCAGCGGGAATGAAAAATTGAGAAGCTCGAAAACGAAGCTCGAAGTGCCACAAATCGCAACCAAATTGTGAAAACAAACACACAGTGAAGCACTACAAGACAAGGTGCTACGCTCGCATATGTCAACCGTGAAACTGTGAAGCTATACACAAGATAATACGAAGTGTTATAGCTTCCGCCGAAAGAATGTGATGACAGCCCCTAAGGTGTCAGATGTGAAAATGACAGATGCTATGAACTGTCTGACTACCGAAGTCGATATCGGAGATGGCGCTGATGACAGTGAAGAAGTCATAGTAGTCGAACCATATCGGTGATGACACAGATGATGATGACACTGTCGGCGTGCCAAATCCAGCACACCACCTCGAGTGAGGTGGGCAGACCAGAATGAATACACTCATACCAATCTCCAGTCCAGACCAGAAAGAACCACAATCATGCATGCCAGGGCTGAAAACCCCAAAAAGCTGGACAAAGTCCACACGGTCCTGGCAGGCCTATCAGCTCCCTGTCTCTAGTGCCACTCCTCCACCGGGGGAATAGAATGCTGCTGTGCCCTGAGGGTCCGCACACCGCGGTGCCATGCAGCCGGATGCTTCGTCAGGGATATGCCAAGGAGTACCCGAAGGCAGGTCCAGGTCACCCCGTCACCGTCAGACTTACAGACAAAGGAAGATGTAGGGAGGGTCACGGCGGGTGGAGGCAGAGGCTCTCACGTACGAGACAGGTGCCGGTCACGGGTCCCCGAAGGGTACATAAGGTCGTAGGAGTCAAGGTACGGCATGCAACATTCACATAACAGGTCTTGTGCATGCTTGCTAAACCTCTAGGCTAACTGTCATTCTATCGGTTGGTTGTATTCTGCATATATTCTCAAAACCAAATCATAAAGTACCTGCAACAAAGTACCTGCAAAGCACAGTCAGAAACAAAACCCAAAACAGGACAAATCAGAGGGTACTCACAGTCAGATCATGCTGCTGCTTTCTGAGTAGGCCTCCATGTCGAAAATCCAAAAGATCTGGCAGCCTGAATCACTGCCGTTTGCATATCCATGTAGCTGTCAAAGAGCATGTTGAAGTAGGGCACGGTGTTCTTGGTGGGAGGAACCGGCTTGGTGTAGGGGTCAGCCAAGTTCTTCTCCGAAGGTACCCTCCAGCATATGATCCAGCCCAGTCTGACAAAGTCTCTGAGCATATGGAATCTGACCAGAACATGCTTGATCTTCTGGGACAGTGGGATGTTTTCAGCAATAGATCTGCATGCATCATTATCCAGGAGAAGAGGAACTGGAAGTTCCAATCTGGGGCAGGTTGCTGAAGCTGGAAGGTATTCTGTGCTTCTCATATTATGATAGTCCACTGGCCTGCAGTCTGATTCTGAATAAATCTCGAGCTCATCTGTCACCGACTTGCCATCAGGCCTGACACCACCGACTCCTGTACCCGTAGGTGTAGTGTAATCCAGGAGTTTAGTCAGTAGAGGTCCCGGCAGGAGTGATCCCCAAACAGTTCATCAAAGCTTTCACTGACGCTGTCAGTACTGTAACGCTGCGACGGACTTGGGGCAACACTCCAGCCTCGACATCTCGAGGGAAGATGCTGTACGTTTGTTCCTCCGTCGCACATGTCCCGTCACCTACAAACAGGTGCACGAGGACTACGCGATTGAAAAGGTCAAAACACAGGCAGAGCTGACCCTGGTGAGCTGTGGACTCGCGATTCAGCGGGTCTACAACACACTAGGGAAAGCGAAGCAACTAACAAGCGCATTTTACAATGATGCAGGGCACCGCCACGGTGAACGTGGCGGTCTGGACCCCAGGGGAGCCCCTGACCTACGCCCTACCCGCCCGCGTGATGTTTACTATCCTGGACGGTCTTCTCACCCCTTTAAGGGGAAGGGGAAGAATTTCCGTTTTGCTGCCTCCCCCTTGCCGAAGGGGGGGAATTGGCCGCAGGGAATCCGCAGGAAGGGGAAAGGCAAAGGCAAGGGCAAGAAGGGCAAGGGGCGGAAGCAGAAGTCCCGAGTCACCTTCCACCCGGGTTCCAAACAGTTCTACGGCAACTGTTGGTCCTGCGGTGGGAGGCACCGCCAGGCAGATTGCACACACATGCAGCACCTGGCGGCACACTCCATGCGGCTTGACCCCGAGGCTCTGGCCGAAGGGGCCTTCACCGATGTTCTGGCAGCTCGCTACCAGGCAGCTTACGAGCATTCGGAGGAGGCCTTTCAGGCAGTCTGTTGGGAGCACGGCACACCGGACATTTGTGACTCATCGGAGTCGGTGTGCACGTACCCTGACGACGGCTCCCTGTCCTTTGCCGCCTACCTCACCCAGGGAGATGAGGCCTCTCACAGGGCTCGGTATCGGTTGATTTTTGAAAAATTGATAGCAACTGATAGTTCGATTTTTTGGAATCGGTCGATAGGGATACCATGCAATTTTATATCGTATGACTATGATAGAGGTCAACTATGCATCGATCGATTGTGATAGTTTCAAAGGTTGCATCGATTGATCCTAATACTTAAGAATAAACATTTCTAACTATCGAATAGATACAAATAGCGCACCATTCATACTTCGACCGATACCGATAATTACACATATTGTACCGATAATCCATGATAATCAAGTCTAACCGATAATAGGGTATGCAGATGCTCAATGCATGCATTCACTACTGCCTATTTATTGGCCATCATATCAAATATTAATACTATCTACTGGGTGTTTACACTGGCCATCATGATATGCTCATTGCTCAAGTGTGCATACTGGTGCTCTACTGCAAGGCTAATATCATCTACTCGTGGGTGTTTACACTCGCCATCATGATATGCTCAAGCGTGCATTCATTGGTGCTCGTCTGCAAGGCACCATGCATGCGCCCTACACCACTAAACAAACGCTCCACACCTGCAGAGCTAGCTGGTGGTGCATGGAACTGCCTACTCATTTTGAACAAGTGTGGCAGTGTCGCCTTACGCCCGATCCACCACTCCAATAGGACAGAGGAACGCGGCGCATAAGGCATGGCCACGGGCTCAAAGGTGTCGTGCTCGTCACCGAGAGGGTTCCCATCAACAAACCAGCTACAGTAATACCTCACTTTTAAGAGAATCGACGATAAGAGACCAAGCGTTTTGGGATAGCGTTTTTTCCGATGACCTGAGCCTTTTCAAATCGTTAAGAGAATGGGTCCAAATAAGAGAACGGGAGCTGGCTAGATGAGGAAATATGGTTGGGAAACCATGTTAGACCATGTATTAAATATGGTATGGTCGCAAATAAGGAACAAACCTGGCTATCGCTGACCTTATTGGATCGCGCTTCGTTAAGCGCCGCTGGCGTGTTGGGGGGCGGGGGGGGGTTCACTTTTTTCCGATGAGGCTGGCTGACCGCATATCCCTGTTCTCTTAAATATGCAGTATTACTGTAATTCGATACTGTTGTGTGCCGTAGCTCGTGCGCTCGTCAACAATCTTATCAACAACGTACTCATAGTCATCATTGCCATCGCTGTCGAACGGGCTTTTCTGTGTTCGCTTGATGAGCCCTTTTCCTTGAGCAAGAAGCTTCACTGGCCCACTCACACTGCGCCCTCTCTTCGTCGGCTTGGCACTCGGACCTGCTCCTCGTTTTCGGCCCATTTCTCTATCTGGTGATGCGCGGAGGTGCCAGGCGAGGGGCTCACGCAGGCGTGTAACTCAGCTAGAAATAGTCGATGCTTGAATTCAATTTGAATCATGAATGTTTTGTGAAATAAATACCTCTTGAAGGTCCCTTGAAGTCCCTTGAACTCCCCTTGAAATGCAGTTTCTGAATTTTAGGCCATCATCGACCAATCGCAATGTAGAATATTAATCGGTTGATATCCGAAACATCGAAAGGTCGTGAAATGGGAAAGTCACATGACGTTCATGCGTGCCATTTTTCGGCGCGAAGCGATCGATCGGTCCCACCGAAATTATCGATGAGAAACCGATACCTGGTCATAATTCATCGAACGATACCGATATCTTGAATTCATCTAACCGATCGATAGGGATGATACGACCCGAAATATCGATGAATACTAATTGCTAGATTTTTCTATGTAGCGTAATCGATCGATACCGATTATGCGTGTGAGCTGAACGATCGATGATGATAGTGACCGATTTTCGGCCGATACACCGATAGATCTAACTATCGGTGTAATCGATACCGAGCCTTGGCCTCTCATGCACCCGCTTGGGCACCGCAGGAGTGGACTGACTCTGAGTGGGATGCTTGGGAGCTTGAATCCTACACTCAGGAGCAACATGAGGAATGGGATCGACTCCAGAGAAAGGCTGCCGCAAAGTTTCAAGCCTTTTGCTATGCAGGGGAAGAGGCTAGCTACGATGAACAAGATCTTCAGGAGCCGTACTCTTCCCTTTCTCTAGGGAGAGTTCATTTTGGCAGCTTCGGGGTGGGTGGTGTCGATCGTGACACCACGCCAACCCCACCGGTCGATGCCCGCATGGACTCTGCTGCCGTTGCCGTGACACCGCTTGATCTCTCACCGTTCTACCGTGCGGACCCGAGCATCACATGCTCACCGTGTGACCCACAGCCTGCGTCTACTCAATCGCATCTCGACGCAGGTGTGATGTTAGACGGGACCGCACAGACGTTGGATCCTACCGCACCGTTATCGGGTGACACTCCGGGCGATGCCGAGCATGGGGACACCTGTATGCACCCCGTGTCAGCGCTCTTCGCACACGAGACACCCCTGGAGCCTGGCTCCGGGTTGTTCGCTGACATGGTGTTGGCAGGTGACCTTCGGTTTCAGTCAATGACCGAACAACATCTCAGTGAGACCCGGGAGGAAGGAAGGGCTTGGGGGCCGAGGTCTTGGAGCTCACAGCTGGAGTCTGTGGCTGGACCGGAGCCCGGCCCTTCCGTGGAGCTTCGGCGGTCCCTTCCCTCACGGGTTTCAAAGGTTGTTACTCCTCCCGGCCTCACCGACAGGGAGCAGGACCACTGGGACAGGCTGTGGTGTGAGGATCACACCCAGCCCACCCAGTGGTACGACACCCTGCCGGCTCCGGCCGCAACGACTTCGAGGGTACCACGAGCACCGCCTCCGGTAGTGCCCTTCCCCCCCAGCTCTGGCCCGTGTTCTGTCACCGCAGGAGCTGGATTATATGCCACGGCTATGGACCTCCCTGCCAGCGGACACGGGGTGTCTGCGGGGTCTATAGTCGGGGCCTCGGACGAGCCCGACAGCCCTGAGCCCCGTGGCTCAGGGGGAGGGCAGTACTGTGACCCTCCACCACCCGTCACTGGACCTGCCCTGCGTAGGGGTGTAGGTAGGGGGGGTGTACCCTTCTACAGACATGCCCTTGTCTCCACACTTGTTGTCCTCGGCTTCCTAGGCTGTGCCATGGCAGATGTGAGCATGCTTGAGGGACAGGAGGGTGCCTCGGACAGACTGAGACTGCTGTCACCTGGGGGCCCACGGGGAGGGGCCCAGGGGACGGGGACGGGGATACTGTATGCTTGGGGCTCTAATGGTGGCACCTGGGCTGGTAACAATGGGAACAGTGGTTCTTGTGATTGGGAATGGTCAGATTCTGGGGCTGGACACTCTTCCTCTGGACCTGGCCCGGGAGACCCTCACAGTGACCACGGCCAGTTCCCCAGCTCGGGTATGCCGCCCGATGCCGCTTCACAAATACAGCTATTCCGGTCAACTATAACAGCAGACAGTGAGGGCCGCCGCAGGCGGTCCCGACACCTCACGGCTCTAACCCTGGCAACCATTCTGGCAGTTATCATTCAGTGTCTGTTTCTATACCTCATGGACTTCCAGTCAATATCAGGCGACAGTACAGTGGACAGAGGTGTCGGTGGTGTTGGCTCAGTGGCTTGGCATCAGACTGGCAGTGTCCTCGAGACCACCTCACTCCTGGCAGATCTCATGATCACCGTCGGTGGTGCCGTGGTGCACATGTCATGGTGGCTCGGCTTCACTTGGACAGCACACGGCACACCACCACCTGGGCTAGTGTTCACCTGTAGCCCGGTTGTCTCGGCCTATGCACTATCACGGGACGGCGATGGCATTGTAGTGGACTCTGGTGCCACTGGAAATATTACAGGCACCAGGTCCAGGATCTCGGCCTTGGACACCTCCTCCACTATTGGTTTCTCCACGGTGATGACAGGTCCTGTTGGCGGTTTTAAATAACCACCTTAGGCCGGTGGTGGGCGCAAACCTGTGAAAACAAACACACAGTGAAGCACTACAAGACAAGGTGCTACGCTCGCATATGTCAACCGTGAAACTGTGAAGCTATACACAAGATAATACGAAGTGTTATAGCTTCCGCCGAAAGAATGTGATGACAGCCCCTAAAGTGTCAGATGTGGAAATGACAGATGCTATGAACTGTCTGACTACCGAAGTCGATATCGGAGATGGCGCTGATGACAGTGAAGAAGTCATAGTAGTCGAACCATATCGGTGATGACACAGATGATGATGACACTGTCGGCGTGCCAAATCCAGCACAAATCTTAAGCATGAGAGCGTAAAACTTGGTTGAGACCATCGCATATGAATGCATATATATTTATGAACTTATGTATACGATATATGTGTGAAAATGCATACATGCTCGCATTTAAGCAAAGTACAGCACGTGTTTTATGTTGTCGTTCCGCACTGAAACTTTGGCTCTGTTGAGGCCCGTCGTTAGTCCTGGTTTGGGAACTTTGTCGCGATGTCGGCATGTCGTCGTGTCGTGTCGGATGTCGCTGTCGCGTGACCAGGAACAACGATGGAATTTATCTGGACTGCATGACGTTCCGTGCGTACGTGGCGTCCGGATTTATATTTCTTTCCCCCCATCGGGTGGCACAAAGGCCTCGATCATTGAAACGCACGTGCTAGATTCACTATTTCGCTTTTCCCCCACAAAACGCGGTCATGTCTTTTTGCCGACGTGGAACCGAAAAACCGACATGCATTACATGCATTACATTAAATGCCTGTGCGCCCTTAAAAAAGTTTTGATCTAACGATAGATTTTAAATTAACACGACATCGGTCGACAAAAACGCGACAAAATGGGGTTACGTTATCTTTTTTGGAGCTACGATATCTTTCGTTTTCACCGACATGCAGAGATATCGTAGCTCCCAAAAAGATATCGTAACCCATGTCGCATGTCGGTCTGTCGCGTTTCTGAATTTTTCAACCAATCAAATCGCCGCGATCAAAAACGCGACAGACCGACATGTCGTCGAAATTCCCAAACCAGGAACAACGACGGGCCTAAGGCCCGTCGTTAGTCCTGGTTTGGGAACTTTGTCGCGATGTCGGCATGTCGTCGTGTCGTGTCGGATGTCGCTGTCGCGTGACCAGGACTAACGATGAAACTTTTGGGGAAAACCGACATCGCGACCGACATTCACCGTCTACGTGGCGTCCATCGTGTCATCGTTAGCAATTGATTCCCGTTTAAACACAAGGTCAACATCAGGCGGCTTGTTTTCTGAAGGCAAGGGGACTGCGTGGCAGGTGTTTTTTTTTTCGCTGAGTTGACGGGAAGTGTATTTCGTATTTTCAGCCGCCAGTTTCAGCTTCGGGTAAGTCGCTATCATCCGGTCCACTACGATGCCTTTAGATATCAACGCTGTAATGAAGGGCTCGACTGCTGTTTGGAACAAGATCGCGGTCCCTTATGATAGTGCCATGACTTGCCCTAGTGCGTGGCCAACTATTCGCAAGGGCGATCTTGAAAGAGGGGAAGTGCCATATTTTGATCAGCCAGGGAAAGTGGGTGCGGTTTTGCCGGAATATTATCGTGACGACAAGGCCTCATGTGATCTCTTCTTGGACTATGGCTCCATGAAGCCGCTGTGTGGACGTTATTCTGTCCCCCAACTCACGACTCGTCGCGAACGCAATCGCGTGATTGCGTGTATGACTTGGGGAGCCTACCTCCGCCCATAATGAGCTCGCCAGAGGCCCTGACCAAGGCTTCCAATCAGAAATAACTTACACCCTTGGGCCACGTTACAGGTTTGCCCTCTCCTTCTCGGGCGCGATGCTTAAAATATTTCGATGTCTCGCCCTCTTCACCTTCATCCTCACCACGAATGTCACACAGGTATCAAGAGCCTCTCGACTCTCCTTGGCCCAAGTGGGGGTATTATCGACCCAACCCTAAGCATATTCTCGACTTCCCTTCTGCTGCGCATCCTTTTGGCGAGTTCACGCCAGCGTACACTTCTTGGCTAGGCCAAATGCGACGCTTGCGCACGGAGATCTTCGAACCCTTATCGCATGTCCCTTTTCTCGCTAGCGCGTTCGCGAAAGAAAGGGCTGCTGCGCAAGATGCACAGATCCCTTTTTATAAAGGGTACCCCTTGTTGCAAAGTTATGTCACTTGCGATTTTTGGGCAAAGATCCATAAGGATAAGTTTGACTTGGAAGACACCATGACTAACCTTAAAAGCATCGAAGAGATCGCTTTCGACCGCCAAGGGAACCCTCTTGGCACGATCACAGGAGGTGATTGGTGCCAAGCTTCACACAGATGCGGCTTCCACATACACGATGAGGACATATTCTTTTTTAACGCGCGTTTTCGGCATGCGTGCAGCGAGGTCCTCCTCACCGGTGATGCACACAGGTGGTGCTGGGGGGTTTATGCCAACAAGGCTAGCCTTGATCACGCATGGACCGGTGTGCCAGCAGCAATAGCATAGGAACATTGTACCTTTCTACTAATGACATAGTTTCCTTTTTTTATATTTTAAGTATCCGAAACAATCTTGTGTTCACTTTGCATGCTTGCTTCACTTGTTATGCATACTTATCATTCCTTACTTGTCATAAGTTATCAATAGCTGCCATAAGCATACAACCCAATCTTGAACACATCATATGCACTCATATGCACCTTTCTTCACCATATGCACCTTTATTTCAACAATATGGTTTTTGGACACCTTGGAAGCTGGTTAGGGTCCCACCTATCGGTGACACCCCCCCCTTTCAACCCAAACCTTTATTGATAATAATAATGAATAGCATACTTTCTTCTCATATTTCACATATGTTATAGTCACTGTACCCCGATACCATCATATTGTAACATATGTTGTTATGTTATAACACCTCTTACAATCATACTTCTAGCAATAACTCCCACAACTTTATTTAGTTCCAATATCATCAACACCTTTTGTTGCACACCCGTATATCGTGACCATGATTTATAGTGTGCTAACATTTCGTCTCTTGTGTTTTTATGTTTCCTTTTATTGCAGGCACTTCGTCCTCCTACACGTGGAGTGGGCAAGAGTTCCAGCATGAACTTCTTCGTGTTGGCGAGTGGTTATCGCCGATATACTGGACGATCTGCTGGCCACCTTGAACCAGCACTAAGTGACACCACAACACTAAAAATGTGGGGAGGCAAAAAAACCAGGGCAGCAGTATAGAAAAGAGAATACATGAATTGGGACGATAGGTTAGCCTCCTTAACAGAAAAAGACTTCCGCCGTAGATACAAGATGTCGAAGGAAGCATTTGAAAACCTTGTTAAAAAACTTTCATCTTCTTTTGGGGATAAGCCTAGTAGGCGTAGAGCAATTTCTCGCAAACGCATTCCCAATTACAGACATCTACAGTTATCCGTCACCTTGCGCTATTTGGCTGGAGGCCATTTATATGACATCATCGACATGCATGGGATTTCAGTTTACCAATTTTATGTCATGCTTTGGGAATGTGTTTATGCTATTCCCAAAGTTTGTCCCATTGTCTTTCCTATGGACGACCCAGTGGCCTTACAAGAGCTGGCCAAGGGGATGCTTAAAAGGTCGAATGGCACATCTGGAAAATGGCGAGGCGATCCGGGATCGTTCTTTTCGTGATCCGGAACGGGATCGATCCCGGGAGGGAAGTTTCTTACGGGATCGATCCTGGAACGCCCCGGGTACGGGAACGATCCTGGAACGCTCCAGGTACGGGAACGATCCTGGAACGCTCCAGGTACGGGAACGATCTTGGAACGCTCCAGGTACAGGAACGATCCTGGAACGCTCCAAGTACTGGAACGATCCTGAATCGATGGGGGGACACTCATGATAAGTCCAAGGGTCGATTCAAGCATTCAAGGCAAGTACCATGAACCGCACATTAAAAAAAAGGTAGACTTTCACAAGGCTAGAAAGCAGGAGGCAAATTCAAAAAGAAAAAAATCAACAAATCCACATAAATAGATACACCTTTGAGTACACAAGCTACTTCATTTGCATATGTTCATACGGTCTCCACTAAGATGGTATCACTGGCTATTATACTCTTCTTCTTTCTCATCTATACTTCCCACTCCTATAGCGTTTTGGTGTTGGGGTATTTTTGTCAAAGTTGCAAGCCACTTGGTTGGTTGCGCAAGCTTCACACGCGATTGTGTCGTATTCCATCTTTTAACTTGGGTAAACAATCTTGAATACTCCTTGCTGAAGGTGTTTGGCACCTCTGTGTGCACATGCGATAGTGCCACAGTGAGTAACAGTTGAAAAGAACTTATGCGCAAAAAACAACAAAGGGTAAATAAGTACTTACCACAGCTTGTGACTTCGTGCACGAGTTCTCATTTATTTCATACTCGACGGCCTAGTCTTTCAAGCTTGGGCCACTGGCCATCTGGCTTCTAGAGTTTTCTTTCCCTTTTCTTCTATTGCTCGTGCTGATTTTTTTGTCTTATTATCCGCATTTTTTTCTTTTTGGGAAGGTGATGCTTGCTTGTTGGTCTCCGAGTAGCGCACGTCCATGTTTTGAGTGGCCATCCCGAGGAACGAATCGTGGTAAAGCTCAACACACATAAGCTGACATGCTGAGCTCAACTGAGAAGCAAAGCAAAGCAAACAGCAAAGTTGGGCAAAGCTGAGTCGAGTTGAGCAGAGCTTAGTCGAGTTGAGCTAAGTTGAGCTAAGTTGAGCTAAGTTGAGCTTAGTTGACACGCTGACAGGAGCAAAGCTGACACGCTGAGCTGATATAAGCTAACAAGCTAAACTAAGCGCAGCTGACAAACCGAGTTGAGCTGACACACAGTTACAGGTACGGGATAATATAGCATAGGCTGGAATATGTGTGTATATGTGTGTGCCTGTTGTGTTATTCCTATGCTAGGATACGCGTGTACCTCTCTGTGCGTGTGCTATGCCTGTGGTAGGATATATGTGTATCTCTATACCACTGTTATGCCTGTGATAGGATATGTGCAGCACACGCACACAAAGATACTCACATATCCAAGCAAAGGCATAACACGCGCACACAGAGATACACACCTATCCTAGCACAGGCATAACACTAGCACAGAGATACACACCTATCCTAGCACAGGCATAACACTAGCACAAAGATACACACATATCCTATCACAGGCATAACAATGGTATAGAGATACACATATATCCTACCACAGGCATAGCACACGCACAAAGAGGTACACGCATATCCTAGCATAGGAATAACACGACAGGCACACACATATACACACATATTCCAGCCTATGCTATATTAAACGCAGTAATGCAAACTGAGCAAAGCTTAGCTGAGTTGAGTTGAGTTGAGCTGAGATGAGCTTAGGTGACACGCTGACGTGAGCAAAACTGACACGCTTAGCTGATATGAGCTCGAAAGCTAAGCTCTCAACTCAAACGCGTTGGCGCTGAGTTTGGCGCTAAGTGCTGAGCTAAGATAACGGCTGAGCTGAGTTGAGTGAATGCGTAATAGAGTGAGTAATGAATTTTTAGTGAGTGGTCTGTAGTGTGGGTTGTGAGGTTATGAGAGTGAATACAATTACCTTAATGCACGTTCGTTCTTCACATTCCCGCTCCTTTGAAGTTTCCGCCTGACCATACCCAACACCCCATGCAGTGTGAGAATAGCTTGGTTCCAAAACCTCAAAGAACATAGTGAAAAATAACATGCTTATCTTGATCTTATGTAAGACCGGAAAGTGCGCGATACCATACCATACTTTCATAGTAATCACACATATCCTAAAAGATCTAAAACACGGGAGCACATATGTGGAAAATTATTTTTGCAACGAAATATTACACCTCTTTGTGGCGCGACGGGAGACAAGTGGTCACAGACACAAGAGTGTCAGACCTACTCAAACCCAAGATGCCATACATTACAACAAGGCCAATACCTTGTTGCTCGCGGATCAAGGGCGCTCCAAACAAACCCACAGACCAAGGGTGCAGGCGCCTTCTTCTACAAGAGTAGAAAGCGTGACCACAATGGTTCCTTCAATGGCGCAGTCACCAATGTGTGGCCAAGGGAGTTCGTTTTTGCAACGCCACAAAGGAGGTGTAATATTTTGATACCTATGCTAAATAAAATAATTCTTTTAAAATAATTCTAAAATAAGTCTATACATTAAAACAAAACAGTATGATAAAAAGAAAATAAACCACCACTCTAAGTGGGGTAGGATTTTACCTAAAGGGAATCCGGCCCAGTTCGCCTAATTATTACCCAGCAGTTCAATCGCGATGGTTCCACGCGACGAGGCCACAATCGACACGGCGTTCCACCTGCTTTGAGTCCACAGAGGCCTCAAGCGTGACACGATGCGTGGTACAAAAAAGAGAGGTGCCTCATTCTCAACGGTTCCACCTGCTTTGAGCCTGCAGGACCCTCATGCGTGACACGATGAGTGGTACACAAAAGAGGGGGGCCACAATCCACACGGCGTTCCACCTGCTTGAGCTCAGGACCCTCATGTGTGACACGATGAGTGGTACAAAAAGAGAGGTGCCTCATTCTCAACGGTTTCCCACCTTTGAGTCCACAGCCCTCATGCGTGACACGATGCGTGGTACAAGAAAAAGAGGTTCCAACGGTTCCACCCGCTTTGAGCCCAAGACCCTCGCGTGACACGATGAGGTACACAAAAAAGGGAGGCCACAATCGACACGCGTTCCACCTGTTTCGAGCGTGAGCCCTCCGAGTGACACGATGTGTAGACAAAAAGAGAGGTCCCCATTCTCGTAGCCCACCGCTGAGTCCGCGAGCCCTCCTGAGTGACACGATGCGTGGTACAAAAAAGAGAGGTCCCTCATTCTCAACAGTTCCACCTGCTTCGAGTCCGCAGAGCCCTCCTGGGTGACACGATGCGTGGTACAAAAAAGAGAGGTCCCTCATTCTCAACAGTTCCACCTGCTTCGAGTCCGCAGAGCCCTCCTGGGCAGTAGTTCCGGCAGTTGGTGGGCTACTTACGATGCAAAATTCAGGGGGCAGAGGCAGTGTCATGAAATTATACAACCATCACACGATTTTCTCTTAAAAATATATAAATTAACTTTATAGTGGAGCGCCCCCTGAAAATTGCGCCTTGCGACTACACTTCAAGAGCCCCTTAACCTCCGTTGAATACCTTTTGCTTCGTGCTGCGCGGTATTCTTTTGAAGTTATTTTGATATTATTGATTGTTTACTAGTATACTTTTCTTCGACCTTCGCCCTCGTCGGCATCTTTGGCTAGACCTTAAGCTCCCTTAACGCCTTTGCCTTCTTTGTTCGACTTCATTCCATTCGGTAATCCCTCTTCCCTCGTCTTCAACACTACGTCTTCAACACTACGATTGACTATACTACTTCAACACTACGTTGCGGTTTCCTTCTTTCACGTTCATCTCAAATTCCCATGTCTTCTTCACGTTTGCGCCGTTTTTAACCCTCGTTTCCCCCCCACGGAATCTCCTCGCAGGCATACAAGGAGCTCCTTTGCGTTCGCGCTTTAAAAGGTAAAATTCATTTCAGCATGTTTCAACATTGTTCGTGCCTTGACTTCGAATATCGCGTGGGTGTATAGGTGCTCACCAAGTTTCAAGAAAGGAGAGCAAGCGCCATGGCCGCCAACACCGAGGTGCGCACCTTTTCACGACTATCTTGTAAACCTCCGACAGATGTTCCGATAAATGCTGAAAAGGTTCACACCATGGGACCGCGCGGGATGCCAACAATTGCGTTTGTTGTGTGAGTTTGCGCATCAAACCCAAACCCAAAGCCCATGTTCACCTCCTTTGCTCTTCGTCTATGCTATCATTCTCCGGTGATCCTTCGGCAAAATACCTCGAGAAAAATGTTCCGATAAATGCTGAAAAGGTTCACACCATGGGACCGCGCGGGATGCCAACAATTGCGTTTGTTGTGTGAGTTTGCGCATCAAACCCAAACCCAAAGCCCATGTTCACCTCCTTTGCTCTTCGTCTATGCTATCATTCTCCGGTGATCCTTCGGCAAAAAACCTCGAGAAAAATGTTCCGATAAATGCTGAAAAGGTTTAGTCGTGTGTGTCTTGTGTGTGGCTTGTGTGTTGTAGGGTTACCTTCTCCGGAAGTGGATGCTTGTGAAAGTTCCGAAAGATGGAAAATGTTTCATCTGGGCATTGGCCATGGCCACGAGCGGCAATGTTACTCAACACGACCTCCGCTTTTGCGTGTCCACCATGGCCCATGGAATTGGGTGGTGTCCAGCACAATCTGGGATCACGCATACCCAAAAGGGCATCCTGTGTGACCGTTACGAATGCCATTGGGGGTATTTGGTGGACAACCACCTGACAATATACTCCGAACAACGATTTTCTCCGACCCGCACGTTAATTGATCTTACGTAAACATCTCAATTGTGTATAAGATTCAAATCATCTTTCATTTCGGGGCCTAAACTTTCATTTCATGCACATTATTTCTCATTTCAGGCCCTGAGCTTTCATAGCCCGAACACACTTTATGCACCCTCCAGGCTCACTTGATGCGCCCTCCAGGCTCACTTGATGCGCCCTCCAGGCTCACTTGATGCGCCCTCCAGACTCACATGATGCGCCCTCCAGACTCACTTGATGCGCCCTTTTATTAGGCTCACTCGATGCGCTCTTGATGCTCAAAAGGTTGGGTATGAGGGAGCAGGTAGACCTTTCAGAAGAGTCTCCCGAGTTTGAGTTCTCCATTGTGGACACTCTGGCCCGGGTACAGAGGGAGTATGAGGCAATGTCACAAGCTCTGATTATGCATGTACCCGACGGAGATGTCGAGGACACCTGGTCAGCTGCATATAGCTATGCATGTCTCATTTACCCAGAGTACCCCGTGGACGAGAATGGGGACCCCCTACGTATTGGGGGTCACACCAGGACACCACGGCGGGTTGGATCATTTGATTACTACGGACTGCCCCTGTGCTGCATCCGCTGTCGGTGCAATGCACGCAACTGGCGGCAGGACTCTGAAGCCGGGTCCGACGGATATGTTTCCGAAGATGAATAAATGATAGATGTTATACTCGGGACTCGCGTTTATATGTTCAAAAAACAATGATTACTTTGTACGTATTAATAGATGTTGGCTACCGACCCGCACGTTAATTGATCTTACGTAAACATCTCAATTGTGTATAAGATTCAAATCAACTTTCATTTCAGGGCCTAAACTTTCATTTCATGCCCTGATTTCTCATTTCTGGCCCTGAGCTTTCATAGCCTGAACACAATTGATGCGCCCTCCAGGCGCTGACCTCCGCTTTTTAATATTTTTTTAATAATTTTAATATTTTGACCCAATGGTGTTGTTGAATGTGAAAGCCGGTGGAATATGGTATCCCAGGAATGCTGTCGCTTCACATGAAGAAGAACAGAGAACCTCCGGGACGGGTCTCCGTAGACGAATGTCCCCAAGCGCGGTTGAACATGGAGGGAAGCACGCGAGGACGGACCCCGTGACTGACCTGAATGAAGAGGCAAGAAGGTTTGTTGAGGCATACGGAGCGCCAAGGTGCTCGGTACACGGAGTAGGCGGTGACCCAACAGGGAAGTGTGGCGTTTGTGATAGGGCTAATATGCTCGCTGGGCATTGGGGAGAGATAACGATTTGCGGTTCCGACATTGACCGATTGTACCCTCGGACGTCGGCTCGTGCATATTTGTCCGGTACGTTGATCGATGTATATGCCAAAAAGATGATGGAGGAGGCTACGGTGGAGTTTTGCAACTTGAAGAGCGTGGCCATTAAGTGCGAGGCGTTCACATTGATCGTCCCGTTGACTGAGATGCCGCTCGTGAATTGGATCGGGAAGACCGCGCGCGTGACGGTAGGATTTCTTTAAAGCCATATGCTTGTACAAATCTATAAATGGCAAGTGTGCAGAAAGCTAACATTGTATTTTCGTTTTATGCTTTCAGAAAACTTCTTCTGAAGGAGTGGTTGTCCAAGAGGAAGCATCCATGAAGGTATTGTATAATGGGACTCATGGTTAGAATTGCACAGTTCGAAGAGTTTATATGTTTTTAAAGTAAATGGGAACACTTAAGATCATTGTTTGCCGGCATCTACAAGCAGGTGAAAGAAGTAAGGATGGATGAGCATGGGAAGATGCGTGGAGCGTACAGTTATTTCAATTCGTCAGAACTGGGAGCAGCATGGGGAACGCACGATGTGATATTTGTGCCAATCCATGTATATTTGCATTGGACATTGGGTGTTATATATCCGAAAGAGCAGAGAGTCGAATACTTCGATTCCTTACATCACCAGCAGCGGAAAACATTCATGGTGGAATGTTTAAAACGCATTCTGTGTGAGCTAACCAACGCAACTGGGCAAAGGCATAGAGCGAGTCACGTGGACATCGCTGAGGACATGGTGCACTCACGTGATTTTGTTAGTAGCCAGCAACGGAATTCTGTTGATTGCGGCGTTTTTTTGTTAGCAAACATGCATGCGATCGCCAACGGGATCCGCCATGAAGAAGTGAAAGAGGAAGACATGAAAGTCCGTAGATTGCACATGATTAGAGAGATGCGCTTAGGTTGGCGGGCGGCAATGTAAGTAAGGCATGTATATAAATGTAAATGTGTGTGGGGCATGCATTATGTCGGGGTAGGATTGTTGGTGTTACACGTAAACACGTGTTTCAGAAATGTGACCGTGGCAAGGAGAGTGTGGGCAAGTCCCCGACTACACAAAGGTATCGGGTTGGCAGCCCAAAATTTGTGTGGATCCCTTCTTGTGGCGGGCCATGGGCATTCCAAGCAAGGAGGCAACTTTCTTGATTCAATCCTTAGCCACACACCGTGGAAAGCAAGGGGGGTTGAGTAGTGGTGTTAAGCGGCAATTATAGGTTGAATACCCTTCCAGAGGGTTGTCTACTTGGGAGGAATGCCCGTCACGTGCCTGAGCACACTTAATAATGGATAACATGAGTATAGGGGGGGGGGGCATGCATAACTTGCAATGAAGCCCTTTTTCAGGGGCTGAAAAATGGTTTTCAGGGCTGAAAATGGTTTTCAGGTCTGAAAATGGTTTTCAGGGCTGAAAATGGTTTTCAGGGTCTGAAAAGTCATTTTCAGGGCCTGAAAATGGTTTTCAGGGTCTGAAAAGTCATTTTCAGGGCCTGAAAATGGTTTTCAGGGTCTGAAAATGGTTTTCAGGGTCTGAAAATGGTTTTCAGGGTCTGAAAAGTCATTTCAGGGCCTGAAAATGGTTTTGCAGGGCCTGAAAAATGGTTTTCAGGCCCTGAAAATGGTTTTCAGGGTCTGAAAAGTCATTTTCAGGGGCTGAAAATGGTTTTCAGGCCCTGAAAATGGTTTTCAGGATCTGAAAAGTCATTTTCAGGGGCTGAAAATGGTTTTCAGGGCCTGAAAATGGTTTTCAGGGTCTGAAAAGTCATTTTCAGGGCCTGAAAATGGTTTTCAGGGTCTGAAAATTCATTTTCAGGGCCTGAAAATGGTTTTCAGGGGCTGAAAATGGTTTTCAGGGGCTGAAAATGGTTTTCAGGGCCTGAAAATGGTTTTCAGGGCCTGAAAATGGTTTTCAGGGTCTGAAAAGTCATTTTCAGGGCCTGGAAATGGTTTTCAGGGCCTGAAAAGTCTTTTTCAGGGCCTGAAAAGTGTTTTCAGGGGCTGAAAATGAGTTTTCACGCCCTGCAAATGGTTTTCAGGGGCTGAAAACGAGTTTTCAGCCCCTGAAAAGGCCTTATGTGAATTTTCAGGGCTTGAACACTGTAAAATTTTCAGGCCCTGAAAACCATTTTCAGGGGGCAAGATGAGGACATGAGAATATAATTCTAAACTTTATATAACACGAAAAGTGAATATTATTTTCAGGCCCTGAAAATAAAGTTCAGGGGGCATCTTAAGAGTGTGAATTCCCAATTTTCAGGCCCTGAAAATTGTTGTAAAAATTATATTATCCATGAAGTTTTTTCTAAGGTGTATAACTAGCCTAGTATAAAACAAGTTTAGCCCCTGAAAAGAGTTTTCAGGGCCTGAAAAGTCATTTTCAGGGCCTGAAAATGGTTTTCAGGGCCTGAAAAAGTTTTTCAGGGCCTGAAAAAAAAGTTCAGGGGGCAATTTTTCAGGGGGCACAAAAAAAGTTCAGGGGGCAATCGTAAGTAGACCCCCATCTGCCGGATGTACTCTCCTGGGTGACACGATGCGTGGTACAAAAATAAGAGGTGACACGAACGACACAGCGTTCCACCTGCTTTGAGCTCGCAGGACCCTCATGCGTGACACGTTGAGTGGTACACAAAAGAGAGGTGCCACAATCAACACAGCGTTCCACCAGCTTCGAGCTCGCAGGACCCTCATGCGTGACACGATGCGTGGTACACGAAAGGGAGGTGGCACAATCAACACAGCGTTCCACCAGCTTCGAGCTCGCGGACCTCATGCGCGACACGATGCGTGGTACACGAAAGGGAGGTGCCACAATCAACACAGCGTTCCACCTGCTTTGAGCTCGCAGGACCCTCATGCGTGACACGATGCGTGGTACACAAAAGAGAGGTGCCACACAAATACTTTCTATTACGAAATATTACAAAGCGGTTGTGCAAAGTCAACATACAAATACACGTAAGCTACGTAAGCTACTTTGAAAGTCACTCTACCAGAATATCCTCGCGACTGATGGTATTGAAGTCGTACGCGTACCAGGCCAACAGCTCCACAGGCTCCACGCTTGCGTCGATGGTCTTTTCGACTGACGAGCTGTTTCAGGCACAAAGGATTACACGATTCTTATTAACATCTAAAATCGTGTGACTGTGCAAGAAAAAGAAGAAATACTAACTAGCAAATTGTGCCGACAGGACAATTGAAAGCAAGTTTATTCAAGTGCAAAGTAGTCTAGCAAAATCATAATTGCATACTATTCGAGCAACTTGTCACGAGGCATATACCTGTTTAACTGTGAGGGCTATCCCTCATCGATTCGTTGAACGAGTGAAAAGCCCCTGCCGTCACTATCCCGACACACACCCGACTCTCTTAATTAAAAGAAAGACTAAACCAAGTGCGATGCAATAAAAAACTCAAACAAGGACAAGAGCGTACCTTAAATTGGCTGGGTTAGGTTTCACCCCAGGGCGTGCCGAAGGCTAACGCACTCCCAGCCTCATTTGAGCGATCTGTCTATCTAAAACAAAGTTCGCATCGTCGGACCTTAAAAGCTACAAGCACCTATATCACTATACTACTTATGCAAGTGCAAATCGCGCTACAAGTTGCAAAGTTCAAAGGAAACAGTGCTCTTGGGCCTTTTTAGAAGCTAAAAAGGCCCAGTTTTTCACAATCCAGTAAAAACATGCAAACAGGCACACACACCTGTAAAATTCTATCGAAGAATTCAATTCGAAAGCGCATTTTTCGAACTAGCTAGCCTAAAGGCAGAGAACGCACACAAAACAAGTACTTAAAAGTCACTTAAACATCACGTAACGTGGGAGCTCCTAGCCCCACATCAAATGTCGAGCGTCCCTATACCAACTCACCTGCCCTTCAGGATATCACTATGAATCAAGGTGCGCAGGTAGATGCACCTTTCCGATCATGCTAAAAGGTTGTGAGCGCACCTGGCGGGAATGATGTCCGCTCATTCCGTGGGTGACCAACGGCCATGGACCATTTTCAAACGTGCTCATGGACTTCAAATTGCGAACACTGTAAGTGAATTACGAAAGGAAAATAGGTGCGCAGGCAGGATCTACTCTCAAAATTTCGTTCGAAAATTATGGGGTAAATCATAGTTTTGGGCAAGCGACAAAGTGCGTGGGTGTGTGGGTTACGTAAACACCAAACGCATCTTGCTTGCGGCGACCACGCAATGACCAACCACCTGCGGAAAATATACGGTACGCGAAAATATCAGAAACTATTTTATACTAGCAACACAATACAATCAAATTATTTAGGCTGATCTAATCAGAGTTTGCAGTGTGGTTTTCGGCTCCGTGCTTTCAAACTTCGGAGACGCACGTAAGACTAAATGGGAAGTCAAGAGCTCACGATACTCAAGGTGAGGTCATGGTCATCGCCAGTGACATTTCTGTTGATGTCATCGATTACTGGAACGCGAAGAAACGGTGCAGTGCGTTCGGGATTTCCGATGACGGTTACGATCCAAAGCGAAACGAGAACGCGGATCGCGGATCATCACCATCGTTATGAGCACGCTCTCAGGCGATTCAGGAACGGGGATCGTGACGTGTCGTCTTTGTTACAGCGCTCCGCAACGGGGGGGAACGGGGAACAGTCGATTACGCATTCAGAACTGAACGCCGAATTCCAGATGCACTATGCATAATTGTGTTGGTGCTGTGGATGGAGTTGCTATTGAGATTCGAGCTCCGATCAAAAGAGAACATGTGGATGCCCGCTCTTTTTACAACCGTAAAGGATTCCATAGTTTGAATGCTCAAGTTATTTGTGATGGGCAACGGCGTGTGATATATGTTTCCTTGCCAGCGAAGGGTAACACCAATGATTCCCTCGCCATTGCGATGACTAGTTTTGGTAAGAAGCTTATTGCTGGAAAGTTGCCACGGCCATTCTATGTGATGGGGGATGAGGCCTACAAAGGAATTGCTCCAGACTCCATCATTACACCATATCCGGGTAAGATGCTCCCAAAGTTCCAAGATGATTTCAATTATTACCAATCTGTCACCAGAAACAATATCGAATGTACTTTTGGCATCATGTTTCAAAGATTTGGTGTCTTGCACCGTCCTCTAATTTGCAGCTTGTTGGGAACAAAAAAGGAGGCTGGTGACAAGTCGCACAATGCTCCTCGAGAAACGCCTGGCCGTGCGGTGGCCTTGTTCCTTGCTTGTTGTAGCTTGCATAATTATTGCATTGACACTTCAACCGTGTCCGAGGAAGAACTTGACTCTCCTTTGCGTACACCGTCAACTTGGTCTACAAACGGCGCACATGAGCATGATGACCTACCCGAATCGAGGATTTGGACCACGAGTGATATCCTTGATCCTTCTTCTCCCGCAGCAGATAATGGGCGTAGTGACTTGAGTGCAACTGAGGAGTTGATCATTGCTCGCAATTATCGTGGAGATCGTCGTGATGGCTTGGCTCAACATGTTCAAGAAATTGGTGCCGTGCGCCCTCCTCATTCCAATTATTCTAGAAGAATCACTATTAGGGAATGAAGACATTACATTTGGATCGCTTTATTCAATGTAATGATTTATTACAACCAATCGATCTTTATGCCCCAAGACCTTTGCGCCTTACCCGAGACGCATCTCCATTCAATATGCCAATATTTCACACCGCTCCACCCGAGGCTCATCTCGATTTAATATAGCATTATTTCACACCGCTCCACCCGAGACGCACCTCGATTCAATGTGTCAATATTTCACAGCGCCTTACCCGAGACGCCTCTCGATTTAATATAGCATTATTTCACAGCGCCTTACCCGAGACGCATCTCCATTTAATATGCCAATATTTCTCACCGCTCCACCCGAGACTCATCTCGATTTAATATAGCATTATTTCACAGCGCCTTACCCGAGACGCTCTCGATTCAATGTGTCAATATTTCACACCGCTCCACCCGAGACTCATCTCGATTTAATATAGCATTATTTCACACCGCTCCACCCGAGACGCACCTCGATTCAATGTGTCAATATTTCACAGCGCCTTACCCGAGACTCATCTCGATTTAATATAGCATTATTTCACAGCGCCTTACCCGAGACGCATCTCCATTCAATATGCCAATATTTCTCACCGCTCCACCCGAGACTCATCTCGATTTAATATAGCATTATTTCACACCGCTCCACCCGAGACGCACCTCGATTCAATGTGTCAATATTTCACAGCGCCTTACCCGAGACGCCTCTCGATTTAATATAGCATTATTTCACAGCGCCTTACCCGAGACGCATCTCCATTCAATATGCCAATATTTCTCACCGCTCCACCCGAGACTTAATAT